>JAIFZK010000160.1:125000-132500 GCA_027481765.1 Tenualosa thibaudeaui
AGAGAGTGTGTGTGTGTGTGCACGTGTGTATGTGTGTGTGTGTGTGTGTGAGAGAGAGAGAGAGAGTGTGTGTGTGAGAGAGAGAGAGAGAGTGTGTGTGAGAGAGAGTGTGTGTGTGTGTGTGTGAGAGAGAGAGAGTGTGTGTGTGTGCACGTGTGTATGTGTGTGTGTGAGAGTGTGTGTGTGTGTGAGAGAGAGAGAGAGAGAGAGAGAGAGAGAGAGGGTGTACGTGCTTATTCCGACATGTGCACGTTTCTTGTGGTATGAGTGCAGGTGTGCGTGTGTGTGTGTGTGATAATGTGGGTGTCTGTGCGTGTATTTGTGTGTGTGTGTGTGTCTGTGTTAATGTGTGTGTGTGTGTGTGTGTGTGTACCTGCATACTCCTGTGGGTGCATAGGTCGGTTGACGACCCTCTGGAAGGCAGCTATCCAATCGCGTTGCTCGGCTTCAGTCTCACAGGCAAACAGGAACTTCCTTTCTGGGGTTACTATGGTGATGCCGTACTGCCAGTGGTAACCCTGAGTGGTAGGAGGGAGCCCAGGGAGAACCGTGTAGCTGTTCTCTTTACTGCCAATGAACACCTCCCCACGGGCATATGCATCCTGCACACACACATACACACACACGCACACACACACACCTCATAAGCACTTATGTAGCTGTTCTCTTTACTGCCAATGAACACTTCCCCACGAGCATACATATCCTACACACACACACACTTGTGCAGCTGCTTCACCCTACCTAAAAATACTTCACATGGCACATATGCGCACACACACACACACACAGATTACAAGTACTCTAAATAATCTTAGATGGGCAATATAATATTATATTAGTACATCCTTCATAAATCATCTAATTAAGTGTCAAAACTATATTTATTTCAAGAATGCTAGAAATGACACATAACTCATGTTGACACTGTGCTGAAACATGTGCCATGAGCTTGTCATATCCTCAGTACATAAATGATCTCTATTTCCCTCTCACTCACACACACACACACACACACACACACACACACACACACACACACACACACACACGAGAAGAGGTAAAACGTCACACTAAGCTCACCAGCAGGGGGAGCCTTTGCTCCTATTTAAGCTTGTTTCAATGGAATGTGAATGTTGACCACTTGAATAAAAAAATCCTTAAAATGTTATTTGCTAGGGGGCATTAGATTAACTCCTGTTTTGCATCACGTGTCATGTGATTAAAGTTGATGCATCTCTCTTTTACCTGCTGGATGTGTTTCTGCAGATGGTGCTCTGACATTTACTCTGATGTCTCAACCCACTGAGACCATTTCTCATCACATCACATGACAGTGCAGGGATGGCCTCTGCTCATAAGATACAGTATGTGCCTGAGCTGGGCAAGACCCAGCCTGCATGTGTGTGTGTATGTGTGTGTGTGTGTGTGTGTGTGTGTATGTGTGTGTGTGTGTGCTTTTATCCAAATGCTTGTAAGATACAGTATGTGCCTGAGTCGGATAAAACCCAGCCTCTGTGTGTGTGTGTATGTGTGCTCTTAAGACTCAGTATGTGACTATGCAGAGAGTGCAGACTGAGTGTCTGGGCACACACACACACACACACACACACACAGAAATGGATAATGGATGGGCAGCTAAGATGAGCCATCAGCTCAGTCTGGCATGAGACCCAAGGGCTGCTGCCTCAGTCCCCAAGCAGTGGGGAAATGTGTGTGGCATCGCTCTTTACCTCACTGTGTGTCTCACTGTGTGTGTCTCACTGTGTGTCTCACTGTGTGTGTCTCACTGTGTCTCACTGTGTGTCTCACTGTGTGTCTCACCGTGTGCGTCTCACTGTGTGTCTCAATGTGTGTCTCACTGTGTGTCTCACTGTGTGTCTCACTGTGTGTGTCTCACTGTGTGTCTCACTGTGTGTCTCAATGTGTGTGTCTCACTGTGTGTGTCTTAATGTGTGTCTCTATGTGTGTCTCACTGTGTGTGTCTCACTGTGTGTGTCTCTCTGTGTGTCTCACTGTGTGTCTCAATGTGTGTCTCACTGTGTGTCTCACTGTGTGTGTCTCACTGTGTGTCTCACTGTGTGTCTCAATGTGTGTGTCTCACTGTGTGTGTGTTAATGTGTGTCTCTCTGTGTGTCTCACTGTGTGTGTCTCACTGTGTGTGTCTCTCTGTGTGTCTCACTATGTGTGTCTCAAAGTGTGTCTCAATGTGTGTCTCACTTTGTGTTGACTGTGTGTTGACTGTGTGTTCACTGTGTGTCTCACTGTGTGTTGACTGTGTGTTGACTGTGTGTTCACTGTGTGCTGACTGTGTGTTGACTGTGTGTTGACTGTGTGCTGACTGTGTGTCTCACTGTGAGTTGACTGTGTGTCGCACTGTGTGTCTCACTGTGTGTTGACTGTGTGTTGACTGTGTGTCTCACTGTGTGTTGACTGTGTGTTGACTGTGTGTTGACTGTGTGTTCACTGTGTGTCTCACTGTGTGTTGACTGTGTGTTGACTGTGTGTCTCACTGTGTGTCTCACTGTGTGTTGACTGTGTGTTCACTGTGTGCTGACTGTGTGTTGACTGTGTGTTGACTGTGTGCTGACTGTGTGTCTCACTGTGAGTTGACTGTGTGTCGCACTGTGTGTCTCACTGTGTGTTGACTGTGTGTCTCACTGTGTGTTGACTGTGTGTTGACTGTGTGTTCACTGTGTGTCTCACTGTGTGTTGACTGTGTGTTGACTGTGTGTCTCACTGTGTGTTGACTGTGTGTCTCACTGTGTGTCTCACTGTGTGTCTCACTGTGTGTTGACTGTGTGTTCACTGTGTGTCTCACTGTGTGTTGACTGTGTGTCTCACTGTGTGTCTCACTGTGTGTTGACTGTGTGCTGACTGTGTGCTGACTGTGTGCTGACTGTGTGTCTCACTGTGTGTCTCACTGTGTGTCTCACTGTGTGTTCACTGTGTGTTCACTGTGTGTTCACTGTGTGCTGACTGTGTGTCTCACTGTGTGTTCACTGTGTGCTGACTGTGTGTCTCACTGTGTGTTGACTGTGTGTTCACTGTGTGTTCACTGTGTGTTGACTGTGTGTTCACTGTGTGCTGTGTGCGTCTCACTAATTCACACTTAGGATAAATGCACAGACTGAATTTCCCTCATGGGATCAAAAGAGTTTATACACTACACACTCCACACTTACACACTACACACTTACACATTCACTGGATATTTATGCTGGCCAAGGTTGACTCAGTACTCAAGACACATACACACACACACACACAAACACACAGACACACACACACATACATACACACACAACTAAACTTATGAGACTACTAGAAAACTCAATAAACACACTCAGAAGACCACTATGTGTGTGTGTGTGTGTGTGTGTGTGTGTGTGTGTGTGTGTGTGTGTGCGTGTGTGTGTGTCACATTAGGCTCTGATGAAATGATGAGAACAAAGGAGCTGGCTAGTGGTGTTGAGACAGGCATTACAATGACTTTGAGCACGAGGGAGGGATAGAGAGAGAGAGAGATACAGAGAGAGAAATAGAGAGAGTGTGTGTGTGTGTGTAACAGTGTGTGTGTATGTGTGTGTAAGAGAGAGAATGTTATATCTGTCTCTGTATAAATATTATATAATTTTCCTGCATGACCCCTGGCAGTTGGGTCAGCCGCTTGAGTCATGGATCTGCCCAAGGTTTCTTCCTAGACTAACAAAACATACGGGAGTTTTTTTTTTTTAAATGATTTGCAAAATGCCCCTACCTAGGTAAAGCAGTATATGGGTTTGCCAAAAAACAGATGAATTCAATAAATGTGTGTTTAGACATTTAAGAATTTGAATTCAGAGAATTGAGTTAAGTGTTTTAGCAATTGTGAACACTTTAATGGATATCTCTGGAATGTGTGTGTGTGTGTGTGTGTCTATTTGTGTGTGAGTGTGTATGTATTTGTACAGTATGTGTATGTGTGCACGAGTGTGTGTGTATGTGTCTCTATATGTGTGTGTATGCACGTGTGCATGTAACCTTGCTCACCAGTGGGTCTTTGAAGTACATGAGTCTTCTGTCATCCATGGTGAACCATCTCTTCTTAAACCCCTCTGTGTGCTGGAGAGAGAGAGAGAGAGAGAGAGAGAGGGTGTGTGTGTTTGAGAGAGAGATAGCAAGAGATAGTGTGTGTGAGTGCATTTGAGAGAGAGAGTCTGAGAAAGGGAGAGAGAGGGAGAGGGGCATGAGAGAGAGATAGCGAGAGATAGTGTGTGTGTGTGTGTGTGTTTGAGAGAGAGACTGTGTGTGTTTGAGAGAGAGAGAATGTGTGTGTTTGAGAGAGAGATAGAGAGAGATAGTGTGTGTGTATTTGAGAGAGAGAGAAAGAGAGAGTGTGTGTGCAAGAGAGAGATAGAGAGAGATAGTGTGTGTGTGTGTGTTCACATGTGTGTGGTGAGTGTGTGTGTTCACATGTGTGTGGTGAGTGTGTGTATGTGTATGTGTTCACATGTGTGTGTGTGTGTGTGTGTGTGTGTGTTCACATGTGTGTGGTAAGTTTGTGTGCATGTGTGTGTGTGTTCACATGTGTGTAGTGAGTGTGTGTGTGTGAGTGTTCACATGTGTGTGGTGAGTGTGTGTGTGTGTGTGTATGTGTTCACATGTGTGTGTGTGTGTGTGTGTGTGTGTGTGTGTTCACATGTGTGTGGTAAGTTTGTGTGCATGTGTGTGTGTGTGTTCACATGTGTGTGGTGAGTGTGTGTGCACGTGTGCGTGGGAGTTCACATGTGTGTGGTGAGTGTGTGTGCATGTGTGTGTGTGTGTTCACATGTGTGTGGTGTGTGTGTGTGTCTGTGTTCACATGTGTGAGGTGAGTGTGTGTGTGTGTGTGTATGTGTGTGTGGTGTGTGTGTATGTGTTCACATGTGTGAGGTGAGTGTGTGTTCACATGTGTGTGGTGAGTGTGTGTGCATGTGTGCGTGGGTGTTGTACTTAATGCCTTAAATGCAGTGCTTAATATTTGAGAGTTTTGTGTGTATGTGTGTGTGTGTGTGTTGTCCTTGTCTTAAATACCTTAAATGCAGTGCTCAATATTTGGGAGTTGTGTGTGTGTGTGTGTGTGTCTGTGTGTGTGTCTGTGTGTGTGTGTGTGTGTGTGTGTTCCTTACCCTGGGTCCTGTTTTCTCCATGTATCCTTCCTTCATAAAGTTGCGAGTGAGTTTGGGGATTAGCTTTGGGTCACACAAGCACAGAACACATTAGTGTCATTTGTGTGTGTGTGTGTGTGTGTGGCCTTAGTGAACAAGGGCCAGAGAGTAAGTGTGTGTGTGTGTGTAAACTCACATCAGTGTCACTGGCTCCAGGAAAGGCCACCTGATGATAATGGAACCGAGCCGCCCGTATGGCATTAAACCAGTCCGCCATTTCCTGCACACACATGTGGACACACACACACACACAACCAAAGACAAACACACACACACACACACACACACACACAACCAGAGAGAGAGAGAGAGACAAACACACACACACACACACACAACCAGAGAGAGAGAGACAAACACACACAAACACACACACACACACACACACAACCAGAGAGAGAGAGACAAACACACACACATACACACACACACACACACACACACACACAACCAGAGAGAGAGACAGACAAACACACACACACACACACACAACCAGAGAGAGAGAGACAAACACACACACACACACACACACACACACACACACACACACACACACACACACACACACAACCAGAGAGAGAGAGACAAACACACAGGTGAGTATATCATGCTCAGAATATCCTCATCCACAGTCTGACACGCACACACACACACACACATGCTACGCATAATCAAGCTAAGACACCCAGATAATTTGACAGGAAACGCATTTTTCTCGACAGGTATGCGGGCAGGTATGACTGACACACCCCCCTCCAGAGATGAAGGCACGGCGAGGTCGGTAAACGGGCTCTGGTAACAACAACGGTTGCTGGCAACAGCTGCTGCTTATGTCCATGTACAGCGTGTGTCTCGTGCAAAACAATCAAAAGTAAAGTACCTACAGTGCTGCAGTATTGGCCATCTCTTCTCATATTCCCATCAAATATCACCAGTCTCCAAATTTACATTGGAAGTGTGTGGTTTAGCATGACATCTAGGTATTAGCTATAGACAGTAAAAGAATGAGTCACAACAAGGCTGGTAGAAACGCTAATGTGAGCATATCGCCACCTACTGCCGTGGAGTCAAATGCACTTTGGTCAATAATTACATTTTTACATTCCTCCAGTTAAATCATTAGCTCAGTTATTGGCAGTAGCAGGATTTAGATGTGCATGGACACGTACTGACAGTGAGAGTGACACAGGCAGCTGGCTGAGCTGACTGAACAGCAGGGGGCGCTGTGTCCTGCAATCTCTAGCAGAGAGCGCACAGCACAGCCACTGGGATGAGGACAGAACAGGAGATGGAGAGAATGAGAGAGATGAGATGAGTGAAAGACAGGGGAGGATTATGGATGAGGGAGAGGAGGACAATAAGGTAGAGAAAGAGGGAGAGAGAGGAGATGAAGGAAGCAAGGGAGGGAGAGAGGGAGTAAAAGGAGGAGGTGAAGAAAAGAAGGTGAAAGAAGTGAGGAGATGAAGGGAGAGAAAGAGACTGGATCTATAAACAGAGCTGCATGGTGGCAGTGGGCACAATTCTCTCTCTCTCTCTCTCTCTCTCTCTCTCTCTCTCTCTTTTTCTCTCTCTCCCCTCATTTCTATCCCTCTCTCCCCCCAGGCAGATTGAGTTGTCGTGATAATAAGAGCAGAATGGTGAATTATGGGGTGAGATTGAATGACAGGGCTAAATGGAAATGGACTGCATGAGATTATTGCTGTAACCTGACAGAACCTCAAAGAGATGTGTGTGTGTGTGTGTGAGAGAGAGAGAGAGAGAGATGCTCTTGTTTGGCATTTCAGGCGTGCTGAATAACAAACCTGTGTGTGTTTATGTTTGCTTTTGTGTGTCTGTGTATTTGTGTATGTGTATGTTTCTGTGTGTGTATGTGGCAAACGGTGTGGAAGGTAAATTAACAGACCTTAAACGGAACAGATGCTTCATTTGGCACCAGGCACAAATATGCAGCCATTGTCATATCTGTGTGTGTGTGTGTGTGTGTGTGTGTGTGTGTGTGTGTGTGTGTGTGTGTGTGTCTGTAACAGACAAAGAGCACACCTTTCCATCTTCATGATACACAAAGATGTTGCGGGTGCTGTTGTCCTTCAGGTAGGTGATCTGGAGGCCGCAGGGGTTGCCAATCTTAGCAGGCTGAAATGTAGCGTTCAGAGTTTCAATCTTCATCACAGCTTTAGGGTCCTTAGCCTGAGGAAGGGGAAACACACACACACACACACACACACACACACACACAACAGACAACAGAGTATAACAGCCATTGGTAACACAATCTAAAATCTGCCTTTATGCGTATACATGTGCGTTATTT
>JAIFZK010000160.1:142500-197500 GCA_027481765.1 Tenualosa thibaudeaui
CACTGAACTCAGCACCCAGATATGATCAATCCCACTCACTCAATCATCTTTGCAACACAATCTACTGTTGGGAATCAATAGGGCCTAGACATTTCCACATCCCTTACTGACACCACACACACACAGAGTCACACTCACAACACACACTGTTACACTCACAACACACACACACACACACAGAGTCACACTCACAACACACACACAGTCACACTCACAACACACACACAGTCACACTCAAAACACACACACAGTCACACTCACAACACATACACAGTCAACACAACACACACACAGTGACACTCAAAACACACAGATAGTCACACTCACAACACACACACAGTCACACTCACAACATACACACAGAGTCAAACCTCTGGATCTGGTCCTTGCCACAGAGATCAGTCAAAGGCCAGTACAGGGCCAGTTCAGGGTCAGATTCATGGGGTCAGTCAGAAACTGGAGACAATGTAACATGATCTATCCACAGCAACTGGGTGAATAACAAGCAGATGTGAAAATGAGGGTCTGATTGGAGAAGCTAAGATGGACTGTAAAGCAAATGGATGTGGGAGTCATAGACCTGTGGGTGGGGCAAATGGCTGTGGGAGTCATAGACCTGTGGGTGGGGCAAATGGATGTGGGAGTCATAGACATGTGGGTGGGGCAAATGGATGTGTTGTTGGAGTCATAGACCTGTGGGTGGGGCAAATGGATGTGTTGTTGGAGTCATAGACCTGTGGGTGGGGCAAATGGCTGTGGGAGTCATAGACCTGTGGGTGGGGCAAATGGCTGTGGGAGTCATAGACCTGTGGGTGGGGCAAATGGATGTGTTGTGGGAGTCATAGACCTGTGGGTGGGGCAAATGGATGTGTTGTGGGAGTCATAGACCTGTGGGTGGGGCAAATGGCTGTGGGAGTCATAGACCTGTGAGTGGGGCAAGTGAGCCTTTCTCCTGTCTCCTCCCTTCCCAGCCTGCCTCTCTCTGCAGCTGCTGATGCGGTCGCCACGGTAACACATAGCTGAATCATCCTTCCTCTACAAGGCTCCCCATCAGCTCAACCCTTACGGATGACGCTCCAGCTAAGCAGATAGAACGTCTCTCTCCTTTTCTCTCACTTTTAGGACATGATCCAGCTAAGCAGAAAGAACGTCTCTCTCCTTTTCTCTCACTTTTAGAACATGATCCAGCTAAGCAGAGAGACGTCTCTCTCCCCCTCTCTCTCTCTCTCTTAGGATGTGATCCAGCTAAGCAGAGAGATGTCTCTGTCTCTCTCTCTCAGGGCTGGGAGCAGGGCTCATTTCAATTCCTGATTCCAGTGTTCTAGTGTAGGGCTCTCACCAAGGGCTCATGAGTGTGGCACTCAAGTCTTTGGCAGCAAGGCTAAGACACCGGAATAGGGTGCTTACATTCTGCAGCATCCCAGTTGCTTTTGTAGTACTCCACCAAAACAGGACTTCTCAAAGTTACGATAAGGGTCTATGCGGGGTCTGAAATGGAGATATGATGTTTACATGAGCAAACACAAAGCAGGGTATGGCAGTGTCTCAGTGCTATCCGGGCCAGGCTACTGAAGCAGCATGCTAACCCACTCATGACAGGAGTGTCCCAATGCTAACTGGGCCAGGCTACTGAAGCAGCATGCTAACCCACTCATGAGAGAAGTGAAGGGCAGAATTAGATAAAAGGTGTGTTTGCTGTAGCGACTTGCACACAATGCATCTATTTCAGTCTGATAGTATTACTAAACCACCACATATACTGTTCCTCCCCTGCCACACACCCACACACACAGTCAAGGAGGCCTTCTCACAAGAAAATACATCACACACATGGTGCAGACTATGTGGTCTGATCAACAATTCAAACCAACATGCACAAACACACACACACCTCTGCTATTGAGATGGGAAACATGAAATTGTGTGTGTGTGTGTGTGTGTGTGTGTGTGTGTGTGTGTAGTGAGAGGGAAAGAGCGCTAGAGCGAGTGTGTGGATGTTGCTTTTTGTTTGTTCTGCAACATGTGTGCAAGTATGCATGTGTCTGTCAGTGTTGAAGAGAAGCACTGGTGCAGTAGTCCACTCCTCTCAGTGTCTACACGTCATCTTACTGGCACAGCTACATGTTCCTCTATTTGCATACGTGTGACGTGTGTGTGTGTGTCGGGAAGAGGGTTTGTGCATGTGTGTGTGAACATTAGGGTCCAGCTCTGGTGGAAGGAGGGCAGTGAGCAGTGGGCTCTGCCTGCTCCAGCGACCCCAAGGGAGCAGGGAGGGGTGAGGTCGTCAGCCGTGGTCCACTAAGCAGGGATCAAACCATAAACTTAGTAGAGCACTGATCAACAAACCACACACGTAACAAACACACACACACACTATAAATATATATAGCTTTACACATACTGTCCATAGATTACATGCAAAATGAGGTTATTGCCTCAACTATGCTCAGACCACACAAGCTGTACTGGTGAAGAGGAGCAATTTACACAGTGCTGCTCAGTGCATAGTGTGTGCGAGAGAAAGAGGGAGAGACAGAAAGAGAGAGAGAGAGGAGGAAGTTATAAAACCATAGTCACACCATGCTTTCCTCTTCCCTTGTGTTTGGTGTGCTGCTCAAAAGAGCACATTTCAGGACACACACACACACACACTCACACTCACACACACATCCATGTGCTCAGGATTCTCTCTCTCTCTCTCTGCTGTGCACTTACAGCCACGTCAGGTGACTTCTGACCCAGACACACACTTGACACACACCCAGTTCCACCCCTGCAGACACACATAAAAGGTTAAAGTGGACATTACATCCTAGACCTACATCCTACATCCTTACATCCTTACATCCTAGACCCAGTCCTGCCTGTCCCCCACACACGTACAGAGCTTTGTGAACACAAGGGACCGTCTCCAGACCCCAAACACCCTCACCAGCCAACAGCCAAGCTGCAGCAGCAGGATGTGGATTTCACAGAGCAGAGCAGAGCAGGGTTTTGCACTGTAGAGACAAAGACATTTCAATGCGCTGTACGAAAAGAATGAAACAAAGTACACTAGATGACAGAACACAAAAGCACTTAAAGAGAAAAATATGACAAGAATCAAATAAGTACGCGCTTAAAATAAGTACAGGCATAAAATAATTAACATAGAAGGGAAAGTCTACAGAATATCAACAAAAAGATAATTAATTATACATAGTGAATCATTAGGAGAAAGCATCTGAGAACAGTTGGGTCTAAATCTAGATGTGAAACTGGGCCGACAGGACCAACCTGAGACGTGCCGATGGGTTAACCGCTAAACCGGTTGAACAGGTCTGTTTTGTTCTCCCTTCACACTGCACCCTGTGTCACTGGTTCGGCGAGTGCAAGTTTATTGAGAGTCTGAAGTGCTTGAGTGTCTCTGTATTGTCTACCTGCCACACACACCACCAGCAGGTCCAGGGAATAAAGCCGTCTGCTTTGAAGAGAGGGAGGGGAAGAATGGATGAAGAGGGAGGACAGGTAACGATAGAGGAAATAAAGACAGAGGAATAGATGTGCTGGACAGGTCTTTATAATATATGACAGATGTGTGTGTGTGTGTGTGTGTGTGTGTGTGTGTGTGTGTGTTGTGGGGGGGTTGGGGGCACAAACTTTGATCTTTGTAATAGGCTACCGCGTGAGACTGAAACTGCTATCCTACTTAACCTTTGGCATAGCAAGTGCAAAGTTGGGTGTGGTGAAGACACACACACACACACACACACACACACACACACACACATACACACACAACACACACACACTATTTTTTGCGCAGACAGATATACACTCCCTGTGAAGGTCACATCTACTGACTAGTAGAATAGAATACAGAATACACTGTTTCAAAACCCTGCTGTGGACACACACTGCCTTTTGCTGCGCTAGATGACATCACCACCAGTGATACACAGTGATTGGCTGATAAGCAGGTGGGTTATATCAGGGAGAATAAGACTTGTGCAACTGACTTTCCACTCACACTGCTTGCTTTGTACCATCAGACACAAACACACCCATAGACACACACAGACACAGCATTTATTGCCGACAATGACAGAAGAGTGCAGGCCTGTGTGGATAAACACATGAAGAGCAGATTACATTTACACCCAGATCATTACACACACACGTCTGTAGGTACGTCACAAGCTATATTATTGAATCTGTCTGTACTGTACACAGCACATGCTTACTGTATACACACAGAGACGCCAACATGCTGCATCAGGCCTCAGTCTCAGTAATAGATTAACCTATATGCTACATCAGGCCTCAGTTCCAGCACTAGATTAGCCTATATGCTACATCAGGCCTTAGTCTCAGTGCTAGATTAGCCTATATGTTACATCAGGCCTCAGTTCCAGCACTAGATTAGCCTATATGCTACATCAGGCCTTAGTCTCAGTGCTAGATTAGCCTATATGTTACATCAGGCCTCAGTTCCAGCACTAGATTAGCCTATATGCTACATCAGGCCTACACTACATCAGGCCTTAGTCTCAGTGCTAGATTAGCCTATATGCTACACCAGGCCTTAGTCTCTGTGCTAGATTAGCCTATATGCTACATCAGGCCTACACTACATCAGGCCTTAGTCTCAGGGCTAGCCTAAAGCATTGCTAAGTAAATGCTGTGTAATCTTACATTCACTCTTAAACAATCACTGAATCGTCATTGAAAATCATCCTTAGCACAAACAAATGGCATTATGGTCTGCTACAGTGTATACATACATACATACATACACACATCCATACATCAGGACCTGAGCTTTCTGGGTTCTTATGACTTTACTCAGTGTGAAGAGGCAAACACCTAGACCTGATCCACCCAGTGTTCCACAGAGGCCAGTTCATTCTGCACTGCATTTGGATTCATTTGGACACCTGCTGTTGAATATGAATTCAACAGCAGGTGTCTTTTACCTCTCAGACACAAACAAACTAAACAAAACACACACACACACACACACACACACAGGCTAATTGGTCCAGCTAAGATAACGAGGTCATTAATTGATTCGATAATCGCCAACGGTGACTGTTTGTGTTCACTATGGGCCTTTTGGGCCAGTGAAGGGCTTTGTTATCTGGTTGAGTGCACCACAGCCAGTGCACAAACACAAAGACACACACACAAAATCTCACACAAACAGATTACATACACATCCCTTGTCAGTCAGTCAATCCTACACACGCGTGCACTCTCTCTCTCTCCTTCTGATTGCCATCAGATGTCACTTGTTCCCTTGTAATACTAAAGTGTGTCTGTGCTCCTTTAAGAACCAATGAGAAGAATATCAGACAGAAGCAGGGACTGATGGCTCACCAGTGAAGAAATTAGACAGATCAAACCCTAGGCCATCAAAGTATCATACAGAACAATCCAGAACAATCAGAGCCAATAGAACTTTTATCTCCAGTCAGTGCAGGTGCAGCAGGAAGAGGGGGGGTGTGTGAGTGGATGTGTGTGTGTGTACGTGTGTGTGTGTGTGTGTGTGTGTACGTGTGTGTATGTGTGTGTGTGTGTGTGTATGCACGCATCTGAGGAGCTGGCACCTTGCATGGCAACATTTTCCTTTGGTGTGTGAGTTGGTGTGTATGTGTGTGTGTGTGTGTATGTGTGTGTATGTGTGTGTGTGTGTGTGTGTGTCTGTGTGTGTGTGTGTGTGTGTGTGTGTGTGTATGTGTGTGTGTGTGTGTGTGTATGTATGTGTGTGTGTGGGTGAGTGGACAAATGTGGTGATAACTTTTCAAACTGTTCACAGTGCTTAGCAATAAGTGCTACATAGCTGTAGTCCAGTGACCATTTATGATGAAGAAAATAATGGTAAGAACACATGACAAACATTTAGACAATCTTTGAATAACCCATCAACATCAACACAGTCTCTTTCACTAAGGACATCAGGCAAACATTTAGACAACCTTGGAACTAACATCAACATAAAAGCCTGTTCTGCTAGACCACTGTTCACTTTCTGAACCCCCCCCCCCCAGCACACACGCTGCCATGCTTACTATTACTGTGCCCGTGTGAGTGTGTGTGTGTGTGTGTCAGAGAGGGAAGATACTGAAATTCCTATTTTAAACTATCCTATTTGAGTGCAAAAAGGCCTATGCTGTCTATTCAGCATTACAAATGAATGTGAAGAGAGTTACAATAGACTACTAAGATGTGTCTTGTGTGTGTAAAGACTTTTCATGGTCTTTTATGTGTGTGTGTGTGTGTGTGTGTCTGTGTGTGTGTGTGTGTGTGTGTGTGTGTGCATGCATGCATGTGTGTGTGTATGTGTGTGTGTGTGCATGCACGTGTGTATGAAGTCTCTTTAGCTTACAGCGTGAGGCTGCTGTTCTCATTGCTGTGTCATCATTTGGGCTCCTGCTCACCTGGTGGATGAAATGACAGCTCTGCGTCTCAGAGGAGATCTTCTTGTTGTCATGGTAGCGACAGTAAGAGAGAGAGCTGAACTGTGTGATGTCATCCCCAAGAGGACCATGGGACATGCATTGAGGAAGAGGAACACTACAGACACTGGCACTTATGGGCTGATTGAGAGAACCACTGTGTGTGTGTGTGTGTGTGTGTGTGTCATAACAGTATGTGTGCAATTGTGTAAAATTGTGTGTCTCTGTCTGTCTGTCTGTGTGTGTGTGTGTGTGTGTGTGTGTGTGTGTGTGTGTGTGAGGAGGAGTACCCAGCGTGTATAGTATGTTACTAAGAGACTTGCCCCTTAACTGATCAGGAAGACAGACTGTCAGTTCTGCTATCAATTGCAGTGAAGGGCTTTAGAAATGGAGGAGTTTAGTCCACTAGACCTTTAAAGGCATCACAGATGAGAGCAGGTACACTTGAGGAATAGTCCACTAGACCTTTAAAGGCATCACAGATGAGACACTGCAGGTACACTTGAGGAATAGTCCACTAGACCTTTAAAGGCATCACAGATGAGAGCAGGTACACTGATGCTGACAATGGCTGCCAGTCTTCCAGCCAGCACTATTGACATTTTGCAATGCACTTTTACACTGGGATCTAGCTACTGAGACTGGGCCCAGTAGAACACACACACACACACACACACACACACACACACACACACACACACACACACACACACACACACACACACACACACACACACACACACACACACACACAGGCATACACACACACACACACGTCTCATCCATTGTTCAGCGGGCTGTAGGTCTCTGTGCTGCTAAGCGCTATAGAGATCACTAAAAGCTTGAAAGCTCGGACTAACCACCAGACGCCCCTTTGCCTGTGGCCATAACTCAGTTAACAATTATGAATGAAGGCAACATAGATCATTATGATCTACTGTACTTCCTGTTCAGTAGAACACAGGAGGAGTGCGATGCTGGGAATCAGTGTGTGTGTGTGTGTGTGTGTGTGTGTGTGTGTTGGACTCAAATTCAGTGCAAGTAATGACTGGAACGAATGGGCTGTGTGAAGAGGACGAGGCTAGAGAAGTTTCTCTTGTCAACTACTGACCTACTCAACCACATGCCACCAAAGAGTGTGTCTTCATCACGACAGCTCCAAACTCTGACTGCTGTTTAACTCGGGCGGTGGTGGCGTAGTGGTTAAGGAACCTGGCTAGCATACAAGTAGCCTGGAAAGTTGTGGGTTCGAATCCTGGCTGTTGTGCTCTTGAGCAAGGCACTTAACCCTAAGTTGCTCTTGGGGAGACTAAATGATAGTTGACAAATGTAAGCTGCTTTGGATAAAAGTGTCTGCTAAATACAGAAATGTACTCTGTGTGCCAGAATTGAACTCCATATCAAGGAAAGAATAGATGCTATCCACACCAAAACAGAGTTCTTGCTTAGACACACATTCTCTCTCTCACACACACAGACATACACAAAGGTGCATGCTCTCACACACACACCTCAGCAGGCTAGCTGGGAAATGTTCTTGTTTGAACTGACTGACTTTACGTTTTACTCTGCAATGTCACTTGGTGAGGCTACTGTGTGTGTGTGTGTGTGTGTGTGTGTACCCAGATAATCTATGGGAAGGATGTAGCCAAGACATTCACTTCAGGCTTAGTGCCAGGACTGGGCAACAATCCCAAATCACAAAGTAGTTTTAATACGGTGTATGTGTGTGTTTCAATGTGTGTGTGTGTGTGTGTGTGTGTGCGAGAGAGAGAGAGAGTGTGTGTGTGTGTGAGAGAGAGAGAGTGTGTGTGTGTGTGTGTGTGTGAGAGAGAGAGAGTGTGTGTGTGTGTGTGTGTGTGAGAGAGAGAGAGAGAGTGTGTGTGTGTGTGAGAGAGAGAGAGTGTGTGTGTGTGTGTGTGTGTGTGTGTGTGTGTGTGTGTGTGAGAGAGAGAGAGAGAGTGTGTGTGTGTGTGTGCGAGAGAGAGAGAGAGTGTGTGTGCGTGTGTGTGTGTGTGCGAGAAAGAGAGAGAGAGAGAGTGTGTATGTGTGTGTGTGTGTTTTAGACAGGCAGAGGAGATGAAGGGCCTCTGCAATGCAGACTCCACAGTGATTGTTGTCCCTTCAAATAAATAACATCAAAACAAGAAATCTATGCCCCCACTCCACCCCTCCATACACACACACACACACACACACTGAACCTCAGGTGTGTCTCCACAAAGACCTATAAATCTGCTGAGTCACTCTCTCAAATGCACATCACACACTCTCTTAACCCTGATGACATCATCCTATAACTGCATCAGCTCACAGCTCACACACCATACACGCACGCACACACACACACACACACACACACACACACACACACATCATTCCATCATTACAACACACTAGGGGAAATGGCGTGTTTCCTTAAGCCTACAAGGTGAACTATCTAAAACTGAATAGCAGAATCATATCAGTCCGACTGGGGCTTTTTCCTTTCTCTCCAGACTAGAGAAGCCTGAAGCTCTGAGTGTCTTTCCTTTGAGCTTGTGTTGACTGGGAATTGTGGATTGAGGCATATGTGACACATGTGTGTAAAGCAAATGATGCCCGACTACAGAACATTTGCAATCCAGTGTAAGGTTTGTGCCATTGTGTTATGTAGTAATGTAGACTTTAAAAATGTCTTCCCATGTTGTAACATTATCCATGATATCATGATAATGCTATGCGCTAGTTAGACATGGCCTCTCAGGAATTATATTTATGTCTGTGTTATAAATATTTAATTTACATTTGAAACTAAAAATGCAACTACTTCACTCCCTTACAGTAGCCCACTAGAGTTAGTTACAGTAAAAGAGCTTACACTGCTGTCAGATCAGATAGTTAAAATCCTCTCTGATGCATTTGAATACCTTATTTAGTTTTCCTATATAATGTTGACTTGACAGACAGATGTTCTGTTCTGTTGGCCACGATAGAAAAAATGGATGGGTGGGGACCAGAGTATTACATAATCTATTCTGTGAATAAGCGAATGAAATACTGTTTTTATTCCTTAGAAGAACCTCTGGATTTGGGGACCAGGGAGAGAGACAACAGCATATGAGTGGATGCATTGTGTGAGTGCAGTACAGTCCAGTCCACTGTGGCACCGACTAAACGTCTGCTCTCAGTCGGACCAGGCCTGGTGGGTGTTCTAATGGAAATATAAATCAGCCTATTACAGCTCAGCAGAGCAATACCTCTCCATATTAGAACTGGGTTCCAGGACTCAAACATTAACTGGTTGGGGCACTGGTCCAACAGAGCCGCACCCAAACAGCATGGAGTCCATCCCTCTGTCTAGACCAATGACTTACAAAAACAATGGACGTATGTTCAGTCAGTCATTGAAAATCCATCAGTCATTGCAGGCCTGGAGAAGTTTCTGTTTCTGGTGCTCAGGCTCCAAACACACACTTGCAGACAAAGTGCTGGAGCTCATTTGAGCTCTATGTTTCACAAACATGAGGGTATGGGGTCGCACAGGCCATGCTTTCCATGTGTTTTGTGTAAGGACGCAGTCCTGAAGTAGAACATGTGTGTGTGTGTGTGTGTGTGTATGTGTAAACATACAAACCAAACGCTGACAATTATATCACAGGAACCTACAGCTTAGTCTTAAGTGCATCGGGATCAGAGTCCAAGCGATAAGAACCTGAGGCGCAGAGAGAGGGAAAGGCCAGCGGCCATTGGACACGTCTGCCGCACGATGCGACAAGGAAAAATTTGAACTTTGTTTTTAATGGAGTAAAACTCACTAGAAACGTCTGCCAGGCGTTAGAAGGCTAAACCCATAGAAATGGCTTTTCTATCAAATTCATGTAGATTTGATATTTCTGACCATTTGGGCTGAAGTTAATAACACCATTGGTTAAAAACAAGACTTTTCTTCCCTTAGCAACCGTTGCCATTGGTAAACAAAAGCGGCTAATGCAGTATGGATGATCTAGCTCATATTTGGCTGATAAAAAACAGCTATTTAATTGCACAGTAGCGCTCACAAAGCCACTGTCAATCAAAATAGCATTAAAACTATGTGTTTCTGTCAATGTTATGCCTTAAAATAACGCTGAGTTGTGTCATTTTGCTTTGTTTTAATGGCAGCACTGTGAATGGAAATATCAAAATGTTAGACACATTCCATAACCGGCATCTGAGAGAGAGAGAGAGAGAGAGTGTGAGAGAGGCGCTGGCCTAGAGAGAGTGAGAGAGAGAGAGAGTGAGAGAGAGAAAGAGAGAGAGAGATCAGTGTAGGAAAGTGCCAAATGGCAGTGAGAGAGCTTGTGTATGAGACTGTACTGTAAATGTGTGTGTGTGTGTGTGTGTGTGTGTGTGTGTGTGTGTGTGTGTGTGTGTGAGTCAATAATGTGAGTTTGTGTAAACAGAGGTGCAGTGCTTAGGAGCACTAGGAGCACATGAGAGCTTTTGTGTACGAGTGTGTGAGATAAAGTGTGAGACAAGTGTACAAGTGTACAAGTGTCTAAGAGTGTGTAATGAGTTCATTGTGTGAAGTGAATGTGTTCACACTCCATTCCCAGTGAATATCTGTGATAAGTTTCTAGAACATTTCCATGTCCACCCAGGTCGCCATACTGTTTCACCCAAACTAGACCAAGACTGTGGACTGGACTGATCCCAGGTCTGCATGTGGATTGGTGAACTGGATTGGACTCGCTACTGTGTAAGGGACTGTGCCCTCCTATGCAGCTGCTCATGTCATCTCCCACCTGAGGATGGACATCATTAACACTATTCTCCGGTAGCCTACAGTTTATTAAGTGCTGTGCCACAGACATCTTTAAATGATGGACACACTGACATTTTGAACGGTTAAAATGTGAAAATGTTGACTGCTGCAACAAGATCCTACTGGAAAAGGAAGGCCACCCAAACAGGTAGGCCTACAGATCAAGGTCAGCTAAGGCTGTTGGTCAGCACTTGGACCAGTGATGGAACTTCCTAAGATGCATGCATGTAAGTTAACTGCCTGAGACAGGTAGCCCAACACCCCCAACCCCACCACCACACACACACAACTGTGCCAGTCAGAGGCGCAGGTTGGGTTTGGGATAACCCATGCTGATAGTCTTCGAACCTGAAACCATCTTGACCCTACACAGTGCACAACTTCATCTTCTTACGGTAAGTGAAATCACATCAAAACCCACAGCCTCCTTAGAAGCCATCACGAATAAACATTTGCTTCATGGGAAATGAGTTCTGCAGCAAGCACAACGGAAACATACAGATAAAGTACACCATGAGAAGCTGACGTCATTGACACCCAGTGGCTCAATCCAAACTTGCAACTACGCCTTCTTCCTGCTCGCCGATGGCCTCAGCTTCACCCCCGACACGCTTTTTCACTCTGCCGATGCGTGTCATCTCTAAAAAAGACACACAAATGTCATCGCCACTGAGGCGCTTCTTGGTCAAACTGCCGCGCCTCACCATCAGACTGGCGAAAACAAAGCACCCAGCATTATTCAACGAACTCAATGACCTGGGAGCTTGAGGGACTGACTGGTAGACGGGTTGCTCGGCTAGTTTTCTTTTGAGTAAAAAGCGAGTAAAAGTAAAACAGTATGTTTAGTCTGACAAACAGTAGAAAGTCATAATGTGATAGACAGCAACCCCTTAACTAATATGGAAATATTCATAAAAAGGACAGTGAGCCATCATCTGCCTCTCGGCTTTGAGTCTTAAGATCTGAGCATCACGGCAACTCACCTGACACTCCGCAGTCCGCGCAGGAGTCGTTTCCCGGTTGTTTGACAAATTCTTGAATAGCCTGTCTATTCTTCTCCTGTGCTGAGGCCATTGTTCCCGAAAATCCCCTTCGTGCAGGGCGGTAGCTTCGCGCTGCAGTCTCTAGCCGATAAGGAGCTCTCTTCCGATCAAGTCGCCCGATTCACGGTCAAGGAACTCATAGACACGATCAATAAGCGAAAAGACAGAAGCCACACTGCGCGCCAGTAATGCTGAGAGTCAAGTGCAGCGCTAGTTATCGCGAACTACTGGTGTCACCTCTTTTTGTCAGACTCGCACTGAGACTTACACACCTCCCCCCTCACGTCTCGCCGTTCGCTATCTGCAGAGATGACCGTTTCACCGGCGATTCACCAGCGCTACCCGCTTCCCTCCGTGAAGGAGACTACCGCCGTTTGCATTGGAGAGGTGAGACACCCAGCGGCTGCTCAGTACAACAGTTCACATACCGATTTAAACGGAAAAGCTGGACAAAACAAATGGCATTTTGTTGGCGTTATGGACGTGAGTTTGCGTGAAATGGCCAAATATATTTTAAAGTCACAAGGTGAAGATAGTTCACAACACTACTTGCTAAAATTTCCCATTGTGAAGTGCTGTTTAAAAAACGTTTTTGCCATATGTTGACCGTAATAAAAATGTCAAACTCAGTTCCTCCGTGAATTTCTTTGTGTGTGAGAGAGAGAGAAACAGAAACATATTGCCGAGAAGTATAGTAACTAAGCAAAAATACTTCATTACAGTACTTGTTTTAGAGGTATCTATGCTGTACTTGAGTTGTTAAAATCTGCCAACATTTACTTTTACATCACTATAGTTATCCCGAGTTAACTGGATAGGCCTACTTTTACTCCATTACATTTTTAATTAGCAAAGATTCTAGAGCACTCAAGTATCAGATGATTGACGGGTCAATTGAGTGACTACAACTAAGCTTCGGGGAAGCTGACTTGTCATTGGACGAATGCGAACAACATTAAACCTGTATATATAGGCACCATTTTTTTTATTCTGACTGTGTGTGTGTGTGTGTGTGTAACAAAGTTGTCTAAAGTTTGTTGTTACATGTTTTTAACAGTTTTTGCCTACTTTAAAGATTACTTCTTGTACTTAGTACAGTAAATACAAGATACTTTAAGACTAGCATGTTGCTCTTAAAGCTACTTTAAGAGCAACATGCTAGTGGGTGACGAACTACCACCAAAGTAATTTTTTTGGTAGGGTATCTACTTTTACTCAAGTGGGGCTTTTGGTCACTTTATACAACACTAATTATATGCTGTTTTACTTGTTTATTGCACTCTGTTGTAAAAGACAGATGTCCTATAGGATAAGTATTAGGATATGCGTTGTTAGGATTGATTGGAGGTTATAAGGGTGGGAGATCCTGCAGTCTCTGACGTGAGATGCATGTTCATGCATGTGAGACAGAGTGGGAAAGAGACCAAAAAACAAACAAAAAACACACACAAAGAAACAAACCAATGAAGTGATACATATAACTCCATTAGGTACAATCAGTGAGATTTTGACCCAACCCACCCACACATTTTCCCTTCTAAAAAACAACCTGCAGGGCCTGACCAGATCACTATAAAGTAGGCGCTTTCTGAGATGATATCAGATGCATTAATAACTCAAGGCAAATGTTTTGTTTTCTCATCTCATTGACTGATGATTGAAATGAAATTAAACCGACACTCTATAGACTGCATGAGGGGCCTGTGAGTCACCATTAAAACTATGCTCATGACTTCAAAGCTGTTGTGTTACCCAATAGCTTGTTAATCTGCATATAGACAGTAGCCTAAGAGTGGGATTGTAAGAGGACCCAGAGATGGACCCCTCATAATCACAACAGGCTTGTATCCATTTATGTGAAATGCTACATGCTATTTTTGTAAGATACTGTGCTGTTTTTGTGGTGAAGTTTTTCGGGACCACGTGGCAATGTGCTGCGGACCGCTGGGGTTCCTTGGACCCTCGCTTGAGAACCAATGGGCCCTCGCTCTAGCTCAACAGAGTCAACTCTAAAGTCCACATAAATGTGTGTATAATGGATGCATAAACGTATGTCTCATCCATTTATTAATCAATGTGCTTCAAAAGATGGACTTTTGAAACTTACATAAAAAACATAAAACATTTAAACCTGTTTAAAGAAATGTTTCAGTCTCTGAATACTGTACAAAACCCTCAGAAGCACAATGGTTACATAGATGAATACTCTTCAATGAACACTGAAATTTCAGTTGGAGAAGTTGACAGGCGTTGACAACAGATTAATGTTTTGTTGTATTTAGAGTTTTGAAAAGATCACAGTTTGGACAAGGGCAAGCTGGTAAGGGCTGGTTAAACTGGTTACAGTAACCTGCAGAAAACAATAGGCCTACACATCTACTGCAGCAATTCTGAAGGATTTCTCTGGGATATTATACAAAATAAAATGACTCATTGTACAAATTGCACCCATTACTTTAAACCCTCACACAATTATGAATGGTGGTTACAGGGAAGTGGAATTGTGAAAAGTCATGGATGGATGGTCATGTGTGGACAGACACATGAAAATGAATGCAGATATCCATCTCCATCAGCCATCCATCAGTCCATAATACTGGCCTCATCATTACATTGAGCCCAGATGCAAGATGCAGAATGCATTGCAAAGCAGATGGAATTGTTTTATAATAGCTTTTACATGAAAAAATAACTGAACCTTTAAGGTCTCATCAACTGTACGACATTTGTACCAAGCACAGTAGAATACATAGGTGTACACGAGACGTACTCACACGCTCTCCCTCTCCCTCGCTCCGCCCGTCTCACCGTCACTCACTCGCGAAAACTAAACATTTGGCTAATTGTATGATGTAGGTGTATTGTTGTGTTGAAGTAGCCTATTTTAGGTGAAGGCTAATGCGTGTTAGTGACTAAAAAAGGTTACTATCACAGGACCTGTATTTGAGTGTGACTGCCCTAGGTTATACACACTAATGAGGAGACTTCCTAAAATATGGGCACCTTTGTTTGCCAATTAGCCTACTTTAAGTGTCCAAAGGGGAGGGGTGGTGAGGGGATCAGCCTGCGGACCTGCGGAGAGAGAACCCGACATAGACACGCTGAGGCTCGTGTGATGAGTTTGGTGTCGAGTTCAGGAGCGCACCACAGTCGTCTGTCCACTGGGTGGCAGTAAAAAGTCATCCCCTGCAACAAACCCCTGTTTCCCAGCTGCCGTTTGTCATTCTCTGCACGCAAACGTGTGGGCTCCCCTGGTGTCGGTCCAACGCATTCGAATGGAGCGGCGGTGGTGCCGGTGCTGGAGCTGCAGGGTCAGCATGACCCGGCTCGGGCAGAATAGCCTGGATTCAGACCCCACGCTGTGCTCATATGCTAAGCTACACACGCCATCTAATTAGGCTATCGGCCGGCCACCGATTGGCTTCATTTCAATAATGCAGGATCTATAACCTCTTAATGCGTCTCACCCTCGTTCTCTTTTTCTCCCTCTCTCGCTCTCTCTCTCTTTCTCTATCTATCTCTCTGCCTCTCTCTCCCTCTCCCTCTCCCTCGCATTCTCTTTCTTTGCACTAGATTAGCCCGCCACTGCCAGGTAGCCAACTGCAGCATCTGTAAAATAGCTGACACCTCTTTCACTCACTTCTCTCATTGAAACACACACATACACACACACAAACAGATACACAAAGCTACGTGTGTGAGACAGAGAGAGAGAGGAACACCTGCCCTGTCAGTTCTTTGCATCCTGTGAGGCTCTCTCTCTCTCTCTCTTTCTCTCTCTCTGTCTGTCTCTCTCTGTCTGTCTCTCTCTCTCTCTTCATCTCTCTCTCTCTCTCTCTGTCTGTCTCTCTCTCTCTCTGTTCCCTAAGAGTTGATGGTGGGTCAGCTCCAGACACCACAGCAGCAGAGGCAGCGCTGGTCCTGACAGAACTGGTGCATGGCAAGAGAAATCCAAGATGGCAGCTGGAGTCATTGATACACAGGCAAACGCAGGCCAGAGCGAGAGACAGAGCCGAGCAAAGGACACACAACTGCTGTGATGCCTCTTGAAGCAGGCTGGTGCTGGCCAATACGACACTCCCGGTTCCATTTACAAAGTGAGAAAGTTTGTGTAAAAGTGTGTGCGTGTGTGTATGTGTGCATGCCTGTGTTTGTGTATGTGTGTGCCTGTGTGTGTGGGTAAGCATGTGTTTGGTGTGTGTGTGTGTGTGTGTGTCTATGTGTGTGTGTGTCAGCTGCTGAGATGCCCCTCTGAGTGGGCCTGTGTAGGCCACTATGGCTCTAACCTAGTTACAGCCAAAATGAGAAAGCTTGTGTGTGTGTGAGTGTATAAACACATCTGTATGTGTGTGTGTGTGTGTGTGAGTGTATAAACACGTGTGTGTGTGTGTCTACCGCTTTGATGGCCCTCTGAGTGGGCCAGTGTAGGCTAATACAGCTCCAACGCCTAGTTACAGCCAAAGTGAGAAAGCTTGCGTAAGAGTGTGTGTGTGTGTGTGTGTGTGTGCCAACAGAGGTTGTCTAGACCACCCCGCAGTGTAGGGGCATTTCAGGAGTGTGTTAGTCCCTGTGTGGTTGCTATGCTGCTGCGTTGGACTAATATGCACTAATGACACCTCAGGCCAAAGCAGCTGGGAACCACTCTCTAACCCTGAGCTGTGAGCTCATACACACACAAACACCGATACACACACCAGTAAACACACAGACACACACACACACAGTACATTCACACAAGCTTCTAAATTCGCAAACGCATGCTTGTAAACACATACACACAAAGCTAAAATGACTAAGAGAAAAGCACACAAGAGCATGCGTCACACAAACACACCCCACTGAAATGTCTTTTTTACTGATACACACACACGCACAAAAATAAACTTAGACACTTAAAAACATGCACAATGTATTATTTACACACACACACATTTAAAAATAGACATATGTAAAGAAATGTATACGCATCTTTACATAGAACCAAAACATACATGAATAATACTGTACACACACACACACACACACATCACATAACAAAACACTGTTATTCATTAACATACATGCACACACACACTCCACATTATAAAACACTGTCCACTCATTGACTCACTTCACTCACTCTCTCTCTCTCTCTCTCCCTCCCTCCCTCCCCCTCACTCATGCGTTCATCTTCTCTTTCATTCACTTGTTCTCTCTTTCTCTCCTTCATGTGATCACTCTCTTATTTTCACTCTCTCCCTCACTCACACATTCCATCTCTCTCTCTTTGTTTCCCTCACTTCTGGCTTCATGTCCCATTTCTCATCCCCCCTGAGACTCTCCCACTCCTTTTTACTTTTCTCTTCTCTTTACTCTTTTCCTTCCCTCTCTCCACACGCTTGGCTGGATAATGACAGAGCTATTCTTCCTGTCCCGCCCTGTCTTCCCCCCATCCGCTTCTTCTCTTTCTCTCTTTCTCTCTCTCTCTCTCCCTCTCTCTCTCCCTCACTCTCTCGCTGTCTCTGATGCTGCTGTCATTCTTTCATGTGTTTGTCTGAGGCTGAAACAGCGTTGCTCTGCTGGGCTGAGGCGATGACAAGGCCTGTCATTCAGATCGCCAACAACAACCCCCCCACCCCTGGCCCTCCCTTGCCACTTTGCTCTCACTGCTTTTGTCTGTTTTACACACACACACACACACACACACCTTGCAACATACATACAGACATACACACAACACACACACCTTGTTGTCACACAGACATACACAGACATACGCGCACACACCTCTTGTATTCACACAGACATACACACACACACACTCTTGTTTTCACACAGACACACACACACAACCTGAGATACACTCTGCGCTCACTTCATTAGCACGTTGTTTTTAGCACATGTCTGTTCCACTCTTCTGAGAGGAGAAAGCATTTTCTCCTGATTTTTGTCTCCATGCATTGATGTGCACAGACACACTGAACACACACACATACATACATACATACATACACACACACACCGTACACACACATCAACACTTGATCTATTTTCAGAACAATGGTGCAACTTTTTCAGCTTGTATTGTATGGTAGTGATGTTTTACTTGCAAGACACACACACACTCACACTCCCAACATATTATGATGTTTACTCTCTAAAACCCACACACACAAATGGTCAGAGGACAGACTCTCTCTCATATACGCACACAAACACATGGACAGAGGACAGACACACACACACACACACACACATACACACACACACACACACACACACACACACATATCCTTCAGATGCTGATGTTGACACTCTTGTTGTTCTATTTCTCTTAGTATGTCACATGTTTCAGCAGAGTCATGCTGTTCCCTTAGCAACAGATACATTATCACCCTCTCTGTGCTCCAAACACACACACACACACACACACACTGCACACAACATGCACACATGACCGTACGCATGCACACACCCAGACACACTCACAACATGCGCACATGCTCGTACTCACGCATGCACACACACAGTCGCACACCCACATGTGTGGACACGCACATGCACACTTGCGCACACACACACACACACACACACACACACACACACACACACACCATTAAAAGTGCACCATGTAATTTTGGTGTGACAATTTGAAATGTATCAAGTCCCACAGTGGTGAAGCTGTGATGCAGTGGTGAAGCGGCCATGTTCATCAAGCGGCCATGTTCATCAATCGGCCATGTTCGTGAATCGGCCATGTTCATCAATCGGCCATGTTCGTGAATCGGCCATGTTCATCAATCGGCCATGTTCATCAAGCGGCCATGTTCATCAATCGGCCATGTTCATCAAGCGGCCATGTTCATCAGTCGGCCATGTTCGTGAATCGGCCATGTTCATCAATCGGCCATGTTCATCAATCGGCCATGTTCGTGAATCGGCCATGTTCATCAATCGGCCATGTTCATCAAGCGGCCATGTTCATCAATCGGCCATGTTCATCAAGCGGCCATGTTCATCAAGCGGCCATGTTCATCAAGCGGCCATGTTCATCAATCGGCCATGTTCATCAAGCGGCCATGTTCATCAAGCGGCCATGTTCATCAATCGGCCATGTTCATCAAGCGGCCATGTTCATCAAGCGGCCATGTTCATCAATCGGCCATGTTCATCATGTATTTGTTCGTCAATCGGCCATGTTCATCATGTATTTGTTCGTCAATCTTCTTGTTCTTGGGCTCCGGCCTGCAAAACCATTTGCTGTGTCATTCACTTCCCCTTCTTGAGCCATGAGCATCATGACATGACTCAGGGCACACACACAGAATGAGAGTGTGTTTTCATCTCTGCTGGAGAACTGCATGCTCTTTTCTCAGTCACCAATCTGTGGGAAGGTCAAGGGAAAAGTGGGAGGTTTGCACAAAGACATGGGAGGAATTAACAACGCCAGATTAGGCATTCCAACTGTGTGGATTAAAGCTACATCATGTCAAAATTTCTTTAGTTGTATCAAAAAAATTAATTAGGTGTCAGAGAACAGACAGGGTGGACCACGATTGCAGCGAGTTGCAAACAGTTTTTATTGAAGGGTTTGGGGGGAATTTAAGGGTTTGGGGGGAATTGGAGTCTGGATCTGCTAGGAAGAACGCAGAGCCGAGAAGGGCTGGCAGCAGCACTCGTGGTCGAGCAGGCGTCGGGTCGGGGGTCACCGGGGTAGAGGAGTAGAGCGTTGGTCGGGGGTAGGCGGTGAGTCGGGAGCCGGGGCAGGAGAGCAGGGCGTTAATTGAAACCAGAGCACGGGTCGGAATCCAGGACAGTGGAGCAGAGGCGTAGGTCAGGCAGTCTGGGTTCGGGGAATGAGGAAGTGAGGTAGAATGATTGAAACCAATGAAGCCAGTTAGCGAAGCAGACAGGGAGAGAACGTGAGGAAACAGAGGTAGACAGAACAGGGTGGTGACAGAAACCCCCCAAGGGACGGCCCCAGAAGTCCCAAAAGATAACACCAACCCGGGTGGGCGGAGGGGGAAACCTGGTGGAGGGATTAGTACTCCTTAGAGCGATCAGACGCCACGGCCTCATCCCCGGAGGATGCCTGGGACTCATCTCCATTGGAGGGCAGGATCGGAGCTGGTGCAGAATCAGGGACTGTGCGGGCAGTCCGGTGGGTACCCTTTGGCCGACCCCGACGGAGAGATGGTTGGTCCGGATGCTGCTGGTGAAAGTCTGTGATTAGGGATCGATCCAGAATCCTGCTGGCGGGGACCCAGGATCTCTCCTCTGGACCGTACCCCTCCCAGTCCACCAGGTACTGGATGCCGCGGCCCCTCAGACGAGATCTGAGCAGACTGCGCACAGTGTATACCGGTCCACCGTCAAGGAGGCGGGGGGGCAGAGGTGGAGGTACGGCCGGCACCAATGGGCTGTTGTGGACTGGTTTGATTCTTGAGACATGGAAAGACGGGTGTACCTTCATACTGCTGGGGAGCCGGAGCCGGACCACCGCCGGACTGATGACCCGCTCAATGGGGAATGGACCCAGGAACTGGGGGGCCAGCTTGCGCGACTCCACTTGCAGCGGCAGGTCTTTGGCCGAGAGCCACACCTTCTGGCTTACCCGGTACGAGGGGGCAGGGATCCGACGGCGGTTGGCTCCAGCCGAGTAGCTGGTGATTGTTCGGAGGAGAGTGGCGCGAGCCCGCGCCCAGGTGTGGCGGCAGCGGCGAGTGTTAGCCAGAGCTGAGGGGCAGGAAACCTCCTTCTCCTGGCTGGGGAACAGGGGAGGCTGGTAACCATATACGCAATGGAAGGGAGACATGCCAGTGGCTGAACAGGATAGGGAGTTGTGGGCATACTCCACCCAAAGGAGCTGCTGGGCCCACGTGAGAGGATTCTTGGAGGCCATACATCGAAGTGCCTTCTCCAGTTCCTGGTTGATCCTCTCGGTTTGCCCGTTAGACTGGGGGTGGAAGCCAGAGGATAGACTAACCGTGGCCCCCAATAGGTGGCAGAACTCCTTCCAGAAGGTGGAGGTAAACTGGGGGCCACGGTCAGAGACGATGTCGGAAGGGATGCCGTGGAGATGGAAAACGTGATGGAGCACCTCCCTAGCGGTCTCACGGGCAGAGGGGAGCTTAGGCAAGGGGATAAAATGGGCCATCTTACTAAAGCGGTCCACTACAGTAAGGATCGTTTTCCCCTCCGAGGCTGGCAGACCGGTGACAAAGTCTAGCGAGATGTGGGACCAGGGGCGTGTGGGGATCGGCAGGGGCTGGAGAAGGCCGGCTGGTGGACGGTTGGAAGACTTGTGTTGATTGCAGACAGGACAGGCCCGAACAAACTCCTGGATGTCAGCCCTAATGGTGGGCCACCAGAAGCGCTGCGCGAGTAGATGACAGATGCGAGAGGCGCTCGGGTGGCAGGCTAGGCGAGAACTGTGCCCCCACTGAATGACCTCAGACCGTAGATGTTCCGGGACAAACAGGCGGTCATCTGGGCACGCGCTGGGACCAGGCTGGTCTTGGAGAGCCTCCCGCAACTGATCCTCTATCTCCCAGGTCAGGGACTCCACGACACGGGAACCGGGCAGAATAGATGCAGGACCCTGGGGAATGGCGTCCTCCTTCTGAAACTGGCGGGAGAGGGCGTCAGGTTTGGTGTTTCGGGACCCGGGGCGGTAAGATAAGGTGAAGTTGAAACGGGAGAAGAACAGGGCCCAGTGGGATTGACGGGGGTTCAGGCATTTTGCGGAGCGAATGTACTCAAGGTTCTTGTGGTCCGTCCACACCAAGAACGGAACCGTCGCCCCCTCCAGCCAGTGACGCCACTCCTCTAAGGCGAGCTTTACAGCCAGCAACTCCCGGTCCCCTATGTCGTAGTTGCACTCCGCTGGCAACAGTCGGCGCGAAAAGAAAGCGCATTTGTGGAGCTTAGGGTCAGAGGCCGAGCGCTGCGACAACAACCCCCGACTCCCACATCCGAGGCGTCTACCTCAACCACGAACTGGAGACTGGGGTTAGGCATCTGGAGGATGGGAGCCGTGGTAAAGCGGGTCTTGAGGGTGAGGAAGGCTTGGTTGGCTGCCGGGGTCCACTCGAACCTCCTCTTGGTGCTGGTCAGGGCTGAGGGTGGGGCGGCGACGGTGCTGTAATTACGGATAAACCGGCGGTAGAAGTTGGCAAAGCCCAGGAATTGTTGTAGCTTCTTCCGGGAGTCCGAGGTTGGCCAGGAGGAGACGGCAGACACCTTGGCTGGGTCCATGTGGATCTTTCCCTCGGCTACAATGTACCCCAGGAAAGTCACAGTCTTCATATGGAACTCACACTTCTTGACAAACACACTTGAAAACACACTTGACAAACAGGGAGTTCTCCAGGAGGCGACGAAGGACTTGGCGGACGTGCTGCGTGTGTTCGGACAAGCTCTTGGAGAAGATCAGAATGTCACCGAGATAGACGAAGACAAAGCGGTTGAGCATGTCACGCAACACGTTGTTGACCAAGGCCTGGAAAACAGCGGGGGCGTTGGTGAGCCCAAATGGCATCACGAGGTATTCATAATGGCCGGTCGGGGTGTTGAACGCCGTCTTCCATTCGTCGCCCTCCCGTATCGCGTGCTAAATGATAGGCATTGCAGAGGTCCAGTTTGGTGAAGACCGTGGCCTCCTGGAGTGGCTCAAAGGCCGAGGTGAGCAGGGGCAGAGGGTAACGGTTCTTTATCGTGATGTCGTTTAACCCCCGGTAGTCGATACAGGGGCGCAGGGAACCATCTTTTTTGCCCACGAAGAAGAATCCTGCCCCTGCAGGAGATGAGGAGGGGCGGATGATGCCAGCCTCCAGGGATTGTGAGATATAGTCCTCCATAGCCCGTCGCTCCGGAGCAGAGAGAGAGTAGAGTCGTCCCCTAGGAGGAGCTGTGCCAGGGAGGAGGTCAATAGCGCAGTCGTAGGGTAGTGTGGGGGCAGGGACGTGGCTCTGGCCTTGTTGAAAACCTCTCCCAAGTCGTGATAGCAGCTTGGGAACCGGGAGAGGTCTGGAGAGGGGCTTGGGGGTTCGGAGATGTTCGGAGACGGAGCGGTAAGGCAGGCAGGCAGCCCCCACTCCCGTACCGACCCGGACCTCCAGTCGATCTGCGGGTTGTGGCGTCGGAGACAGGGATGTCCCAGGATGAGGGGTTGATCCGGAGAGTGGAGGAGATGGAATTCGGCCCTCTCTAGGTGGTTGCCCGACACCCTCATCTGCACCGGACCGGTGATGTGGGTTACTGGACCGAGGCGATGACCGTCTAGTGCCTGGGCAGGGATGGGAGACGGCAACTGATGGAACTCCAACCCCAATTTGCGGGCGAAGTCTACGTCCATGATGTTGGCCTCTGCGCTCAAATCCTACAGGGCCGCCAGGGTGCGGGTAGCGCCTGGCAGATGGAGGCGGACCTGGAGAAGGGGTTTACGTTCGGAGGCAGGTGAAGAGGAAAACAAACTCAGCCGGACCCCCCCCTACGTCCGGTGAGCTTGGCCCTTTTGCTGGGCAGGAGGACACCAGATGTCCTTTACCTCCGCAATACAGGCAAAGGCCCGACAAAATTCGTCGCTCCCGTTCAGCTGGAGGGAGCGTGGCTCGGTTAACCCCCATGGGTTCTGGAGAGTCGGACTGACCGGTTGGGTTGGGAGGTGGCGTGGCTCCAGTGGAAAAGGTTCTCGGGGTGTAAGTAATTAATTAAGTAATTGAGTAATTAAGTAATTGAGTGACCCGGGCGAGTTGTTGCTGCGTCTGTTGGAGTTGCTGTTGTTGAACCTGGATTAGTTGTTGGTGTAGTTGAAACTGCTGATGCTGGTGCTGACCGAGCTGCAGAAGAGAAGCCACATCTACGGACAAGCGGTGGATGCTCTCCTCAGTGCTTTCCGGATGCAGAGGAACGGAGTTCGTCTCTAGAGCATCACGCGCAGGGTCCATGTTGAAAGGTCGGTGAATTCTGTCAGAGAACAGACAGGGTGGACCACGATTGCAGCGAGTTGCAAACAGTTTTATTGAAGGGTTTGGGGGGAATTTAAGGGTTTGGGGGGAATTTAAGGGTTTGGGGGGAATTGGAGTCTGGATCTGCTAGGAAGAACGCAGAGCCAAGAAGGGCTGGCAGCAGCACTCGTGGTCGAGCAGGCGTCGGGTCGAGTCACCGGGGCAGAGGAGTAGAGCGTTGGTCGGGGGCAGGCGGCGAGTCGGGAGTCGGGGCAGGAGAGCAGGGAAGAGTTGCAGGCAGGTGGCAGGTCGGTAACCGGAACTGGAGCGCAGAGCGTTAATCGAAACCAGAGCACGTTGGAATCCAGGACAGTGGAGCAGAGGCGTAGGTCAGGCAGTCCGGGTTCGGCAACAGGCAGACGATATTTCCGGAGACAGAGACAAACAGAGACAGACCGGGAACCAGATGGGAAAACAGAACACGGGCAGGAAACAGATGCAGGTAACGAGCACGGGAAAAACAGCAGAACAGACAGGAGTCAGGATTGTGTTGCTTGCCTTCAGCAATAGACGCGTGCAGGTTCGCTAATTCACCGACAGGGAGTGAAGGAAACAGAGGGAATAAATAGCCAGGGCAATCGGGGAAGACAAGACACAGGTGGGGCCAATCAGTGAGGGCAGGTGAAAGGGATCCGGTGATTAACGGGGGAATGAGGAAGTGAGGTAGAATGATTGAAACCAATGAAGCCAGTTAGCGGAGCAGACAGGGAGAGAACGTGAGGAAACAGAGGTAGACAGAACAGGGTGGTGACATAAGGCACATTTAACTGATATCCACAAACAGCACAACACACTGTGAGGCCGCAACTCAGCGTCACGGCATCACGTGAGTTATACACCAATGTGGAGACGCTGTTTGAATGTGTTTGTGACTATGGACAATGGGAACATGAATCGCAGTTTTATAAACATCTTAGGTGACATTACAGTAACTTTGTGCCTACTTTACCATCTGCCGTGGAGGCTGAGAAAACGGGGTGAAGATGTTGAGTGAGTGCACGCACCAACATTGTACCGATGTTTTACTCTGTCTGTGTACGGGTTACAAAACATTGGAGGGGTGAAACAATAGACACAAACATCTGTGATATGTTAAACTTTATTGTGTGGTCGTATAGCATTACGTAGATCAAACTCTTACATGTGTCAGCGTGGTAGCTTTGGTAGTATTAAGGGAGCATGCACCGGTGCCGCCGTTTGCTAGCGTCTCGTGGTGCGCAGTTTGCGCAATGGTAGCGCCCAATTAAGGTAATTTTGTGCATTTTGTATAATTACTGTTTGGTGTTTGCTCAGCTATGTGTATGTAGCTTTCCTGTGTCTCGAGCAATTATTTTGTGCATGATATTGCAATGCATCTGGATGATTTATAATGATTACTGTGGCCAGTACTGTTTATGCCCTGTTGTTACTTGTGTAAGTGGTATGGTCCACTGTGGGTGGGGTTGATGGACCTCAGTAAAAGAGGTGGTTTTGCCATTTGTAAGGAAGCCAGCGAACAGATCAGACCGAATGTATGGTGTTAGGCCTCAGTCTCAGTGAGAACATTACCCTATTGACAGTTACTATTTATGTGCCGTTGTGAATTTTTTTGTTGTGTTCTTTAGTATTTTATTTACTTTTTGAAGCTCGTGTCATTGTTTATTTTGGTTGTTATGGGGGCACTGTAAATATTGCACAATATTGCATATTGGTTTGGAGAAAATAAACCAACTTCCTCTTGACCTCAATCCACTGCATCATCCTCTGCTTAAAAAGACCACCGGTCACGGATACCTTTGGACACACACAAGCATAGGAAATGCACATGTAAACACAACTTTTCTCTTTTCTCACACTCACACACACACACACGTACAGGCATACATACACACATCCACGAACGGACACACACACACTAATGAATATACTTGATATCCACACACACATACACAAAAAAGACAAACACACACACAGATGAAGTACCAAAGGAATCAATGGCGAACTCATATCCCCTCCACCCAGGAAACAGGAAGAACTCCTCCATGAGAGAGAGGGAGAGAGAGAGAGGGAGAGAGAGGAAGAACTCTTCCATGAAACTTTCTCTTTTAATGTTTTCCATTTTGGGAAGTTCAATACAGAAGAACAGAAACATCTTGGCAAGGGTATATAGTTCAGCTTATGTATGTATAGATATAGATATATTTGTATGTGCGTATATAAAAACAATGTGCTACAAAAATAGAGGTTCACACGGCAACAATCAAGTTCTTCTTTATACTAGAGGTGAGTGAAGTCACCGTTGACAACACACAGTAAGTTAATAGAAAAGGTTAGATATCACTTATAGATATAGTATAACCACTCCTTTGTGATGCATCTAGTTCAATAGAAAAACACCAAAGGTTCTTTTTTGTATTCAGATTAAATACTTAAGCATAAGTTAACATCACACAATCTATTTACAGTATGTGGGCACCAAAAAAAATCAGTTGTAACAGCAGTACAAAAATATGCTGAAGGGGACATGATCTTTTCTCTTGTGGCCATGGAAGTTGCCATAGCAACTGCTCAGGTACCCAGAATTCCTCTGGGTATGACCCCAGCAACATGTCTGTCTGACACCTAAATAACCTTCCTGCTTTTGGAAGAGAGGTGTCCATGAAAAATAACCTGAGCCAAGCAGTTTGCAGCCATGGTCCCGTACACACTGGCCTGACCTGCTGATGCCCCAGCTACATACATGGCCTACAGACACACACACACGCACACACACAAGCACTGACAAAGACACACCTATAACCTCTAATGCCCATTGCCTCCTCATCACATAGCATAGAAACACAGTAATGTGTGTTCCATATAAAAAAAGACTATGCAGAGAATATAATATGTTTGTCTTTATAGAGTACAGGAAGATATAGCACTAAAATATTACATATAGAGAGATTAGCAGTGCTTAAGCACGTCTAGAAAAAAAGTTGATGTGATTTACTTACAGTGTTCTGGAGAAGGTGACATGTTTCTCTTAGAGGAAACACTTGGCATTCCAAACACTTGGCATTCCCCCCCCCCCACCATCCAGCAACACCGATCTGCACAGTTATGTCGCTCCATGCACTCACACCTTGCCAACTGGTGGCAAACATTTAAGAAACGTGTGTTTTGGTTTAAATTGAATGTTTTAACACTTTGTGTTCATCTAAATTAACCAAGTTGTTGATTTAAATAACCTTTTGACCAGGAACTATGTTTGCCTGAGTAGGCTACTTGAAACGTTCACAGTAAACTCACCAAAAATCACTTTATCAACACCCTTTGCTCTTGTTTCTACCAAGGTGGCAGGAGATTTGGGCGTTGTGATCACCAACTGACTCTGTCTGCCCGTGATGCCTCTGTCCACCGACTCACTTCTGAAAATCAGATCCTAGCGAACTCAAGATGCCACCCAGCTCCACACAGACAGCTGCTAGCTCTTGACTCAACTGATGCTCTTCTACTGGGCCATAGGACTCATCAAATTGAATCATGGAGCTTTAATTTCTGCACCTGTATCCTCCCTCTGCACTCGTGTTCTCTTGTAGTGTCTGCCAGTTAGTATATTACACATGTATTACTGGTCCTTTAGTATATTACACATGTATTACTGGTCCTTTAGTATATTACACATGTATTACTGGTCCACCAAGAGCACCTCTGCCTGAATGTCAGTCCTCTCTCCTTTAACTGGCTTTGGATACAGAGAGTGATCTAAAATGACTAAATAATATCAAATGTAGTAGTCAAACACAGCTTTGGGAAGACCTCAGTGTGGCCAGTGAGTGCCTGTGGAAGTGGCCAGTGGTGTGTGTGTGTGTGGAGAGAGTGAGTTGGCATGGTGAAGCGTAGCCACAGCTGTGTCGTTCTTTAATGAGGAGAATCAGAGCAACACAGGAGGGATTTCGAGGGGGGGGGAGTGTGCTGTTCAGCATCACTTTGCAATGTGATCGTCTCCCACTCACAGCACAGGATGGTCAGTGATTTAAACGAGTTTGCACTGTCTCTTTCTCTTTTCAATCCCTCTATTTGAACACTGCTCCTTCTTATGCACAGTCTCTCCACTGTCCTCCATTCAGCCTACTGACTGTATATCTCAGCATAATGTCACATCCCAGACATCATGCGTGCTCCTGATCTGTCTGCTGTTGTGGGACTCTAGAACATGATGGGGGCTGGCAAGACCAAGCTGTACCCCAATACACACACACACACACACACACAGCCCCACCTCCCCCCTCAGCACTGCTCATGACTGAAATGTCCCCTCAGGTTTGTGTGGCATGTCTGGTCAGATCTCGGGCTGAGTCACCGTGATGACGGAAGGGCTGGGTCATGGCTGACACTCCGCAGAAAGTGTGCCATGTCTCAGGGCTGGAAGAAATGCTGACACTGTTCTGGAGATCTCTCTCTCTCTCTCTCTCTCATGACCCCTGACTGTCACACTGAGTTCTTCTATCTTCATGCCTCCAGTCTCTTGCTTTTGGATCAGCAGCTCAGCCAATCCAGAGATCTATGAGTCGACCCAAAGACAAGTTGTGGGTTGGGGTCACAGTCACTGGGACACGGTCAGCTCCCAACTCAGTCTCTCGTCAGTCTGCATCCTCTTAGGTCCAAGGATACGGTATCGCCGGGCAACCGCATCCCTCTGCAAGGCTTGTTGCTTGTGAGCTGGGGTGGGGTGTGTGTGTGTGTATGTGTGGGGTGCTGAGATTAGCATAGCCACAAGGGCACTGGTTGGATGAGTTGAAGAGATGAAGATGAAGCGATAAAGACGGCTTAAGATACGGCATGTGGTCCACAGGTCAGGTTGTCAGGCCAGCAAAGCTCCTCGTCTCAGGCCTTTACATTTACTGCCAAAACAGGAAGTACGTCACATGAAACAGGAAGTAGGGAAATATGGCAAAACATTTGCACGCAAAGGAAATAGTATTGTAATTACAGATGGCAGAGACTTCAGTATGTTACCCACTCACTGGGTTTAACCATTTCAAACTCTAAACACACACACATTTGTCATCTCATCAAAACTTCTCTAAATCCCCCCTAGAGGTCAGACTTGGCCATATAAATCCCCCCTAGAGGTCAGACTTGGCCATATAAGCCCCAGTATTATCGATTTCAGTGACCTTGAGTGTGAAGTTTATTCATAACCTAACTGTATCTCCACGTACTTCAGACAAAGGTTCCAAACATTACATAGCATGTCTTATGTTTAAAATATGCCCTTAATGCCAGTTCAGTTTAGTTCAAAGTTCAAAGTTCAAAAAGCTCAAAGTTGCTTTTATTGTCAATTTCTTCACGTGTACTTGACATGCAAAGGAATCAAAATTACGTTTCCCACTATCCCATGCGTGTACGTGGACAACAGTAAAGTGCAGATGCACAACAAGACAGGACAATTCTAGTCCTAGTTTGTATAAATAAATAAGTGCAAGTAGCTTAAGGCTACTTTTGCCTAGTACTACTACCTAACATAACAGGTATGACAAGACAAGACAGAGTACCCTAAGTACACTACTAATGTAGCAGGGCATGACAAGACAGACAAGGCATGAGATGACTTTGACTGAGTGTTTCAGCTTTGTGCATTTAGAGGTGGTTGTTGTAATTGTGTTTTAGTGCAAAAGTGCAAATGTCAATAGGCAATACTTGTCATAGTAGCTTTAGCTTGGATTTGATGATTTGATTATTCAGTTTTCTAGGTTTGGAAACTACTCATTTAGTGACTAAAACTGAAGTGTTGTGCTTAAAAGATTGTGAAAGGACAGAGTGGAAAGGTGAAAGGTGAAAGAGTATATGGGTTAAAGGTCAATGGTTACTCACTGGAGAGGTTAACAGCACACGCCACGATGATGACCACACCGCCCACCAGCGACACCACAGACAGTAGCTTAGCAACACGACCCAGGCGTCGTGCTCCGTCGATGTTCCCCTGTTCTAGACTGTTCCGAGACTGCAAGCAAACAGAGAAGCATCATACTCTCAGTGAGGATTCCTTTACTCTGGCTACAACACAACACACACACGTCAATCAAATAAACACAAACACACACACACACACACACACATCAATCAACCAATCAGTCAGGCCAAGTGCAAGTGGACTGGGCCATGAAGAAAGAGGAGGGAAAAACAAACAATAACTGCAGAATAACAAACACTCGGGGAGAAATAAAGGACACTGGACAAACACACACACAACAAGCAGCCGATCAATCAATGAGGTCAACTGCATGTGGATCAGGCCATGGTGTAGTGTCCAGTCCGCTCGCCGGCCACACTCTCATTCACTCAAACCAACTGGGCCTTTAGATAATCAATCGATCTGATCAGATCAGCCTCTGTGCTCTGTATTCCCCTGTCCCTGTGTCCTTAATATGGGCTAGTGGAATACTACAAGCAGCCCTTCACCCCACTTTGTTACATGTCTGGATAAATCAATAGAATCATCAATAACAAACAAGATGAATCAGTGATGCAGTGAGGGGATCATGACGCTGGTAAACAACCCTGTGCATGGGAGGAGAGGAGAGGAGAGGAGAGGAGGAGAGGAGAGGAGAGGAGGAGAGGAGAGGAGAGGAGGAGAGGAGAGGAGAGGAGAGGAGAGGAGAGGAGGAGAGGAGAGGAGAGGAGAGGAGAGGAGAGGAGAGGAGAGGAGAGGAGAGGCTGGTGTTTGCGGGTAGTTGCAGTTTGGTTGCTTTGAGAAATGAATGCCCCGCCGACTACAATCTCCACATCTGTGATCAACACTCCTTGCACACACACACACACTTCCTTTATACACATACAGACACACACACTTCCTTTATACACGTACACTCACACAAACACAGTGTTCCTCAGAGTGTGATGAGGGCTTTGAGGAAGGCCGCGCTGGCCATGCAGCTGAGAGGATTAACTAGTTTGTGCTGGTGGAAACACAGATGTGGGTCAGAGCAGCCTCAGACAGAACCACAGTAACCACACACACACACACACACACACACACACTGACTCGACACTGCCCTCTCTACCATTCTCCACACACATGTACACAACCCAGACGACCATTCCTAGGGCCCTATGTGTTTTTTTTCTCAAATTCCATTTAATGTTTTCCCCAATCCTATCTTTTAAACGACTCTAAAACTTCTGTGACTGGAGGTCTAGTCATGTCAGATGTTATTGCGGTCAGAGGGCCCAGGCACATTCTCTCTCACACACTTTGCCCTCTCTCAGCCTACACAAGACATATGCTAGCCTACCTATCCATATGAATATAACCTGAGTAGCATTGTGAACTGACTGTAGTTGTAGTGCATCCTAGGAAAGCAGTTCCTGTTTTCAAAGCCATGGTAAGTATACACATCAGTGCCTCCTACGTGCAGTGCAGCACTCAGCTTCTTTGAGTGAGTCTGATCTGCACAAGAGAAATTGAAACTGCTCCAGCGGTTGCTGTAGGAGGGCCTGAGGTAATGATAGCCTATTTAAACAGTGTTTAAGCATTGACATGGATTCCTGCAACTGTTTGTGGAAACAGCATTGAAACATGTAATTTTATGCGTCTACCGATATGTTTTATGACATGAAGTTAGCAACTATTTTCTGATCAAGAAAACGTTTTCTTTTTCTACCAGTCCATTGAGAAACAATGTCATTTCAGGAGGTCGAATACTCTTTTAGAAATGTTGCGCCTAGCAGGTCTAAACAAACTCACAGGGGTGACGCTCATGATGGTTACAGGCTGGAGCTAAATTCTGTTTTCATGTCTGGATTCTGTGATTCTGTCTGGAGATCATAGGGCCCTATATTTCCTTCACACACACACACACACACACACACATTAAAACTGACAGTCAAACATGCACACATAAACACACAACCTAGGTTACCCTTCCTCAGGAATACAGAACTAATCAGCACTTGGAAGTAAACAGGAGAATCACAAACAAGGAGAATCACAAACATAGACACACACACACACACACACACACACACACACAGTCATACACACACTTGAAATGCATATGAAAACATACATACATATTAACACACAAGCATACACAAAACAAATACTCAACAAAACATACTGTACAAATACTCTCTCTCTCTCTTCCAGTCACTCACATGCGCACACACACACACACACACACACACACACACATCTGCAGGATTCCAAATCTGATCTCTATGGTAGGAAGCATTGTTGACAGTGATGAATCTTTGTCTGACACACACACATTCTCACTCACACACACGACACACACCGTTTCTTTTTGTTATTACCGACAAATGATCCTCAACTGAAAAGAAGTCAACACGTCTCTAAAATAAGCCTCTGCTGAGACTTAAGATGACAAGACTCTCCATCTTTCATCTTGCTCTCTCTTCTTGTTATTACCAGGAAATAATTATTATTAATAAATGAGGAATGTCAACATGCCATTCAAACACCCCCACACAGAGCAGAACACAACACAGAACAATGGGCACAAGAGACTCCATACACACACACACACACACACACACATTGTGTCTTTGTCTCGTGGTTTGCCATAGTCCTATAAAACAGCATGTCCTCATGCACATGCATGGATGCACTCACACATGCAAAATCTCTGTGTGTGTGTGTGTGTGTGTGTGTGTGTGTGGAGTAGACCCAGCAGACTCTCGTGATGAGTCACTGAATCTCTGGATCTGTGTCAGAGAAGCAACCAGACCAGAGCCAGATCAGAGCTAGACCAGAGCCAGACTAGAGCCAGATCAGATCCGGATCGAGGCCAAGAGCAGCCATAATAAATGTATCCTAACAAATCTCTATCCTGATCATCTGACTGAAAGAAACCTGCTACCACCATTTCACACTGTGATGTCACAACCTACTCACTCACACACACACACACTCCCATACACAGACCAGTCAAGTCAGATACACTCACCATATTTTTCTCTTTCACACACACACACACACACACACACACACACACACACACACACACATACACACACACACACACACACACACACACACACTGTGAAAGCCAATGATGTTGACTGACATAAGCATGGGGTGACAGCAAGCAGCAGGGGTTTGATACCCATCACAAATACACACACATACACGCAGACACACACACACACACACACACACACACATACACACACACTCACACACACACACACACACACCCACTCCCTCCTCACCATGATGGAGTAGACGAAGCCAACAATGTTGATGGGCCAGACTGGACAGAAGCAGGCGATGATGGCGAGCAGCAGGTAGTCTCGGGGCTTGCTGGTGTCGGTGGCGCTGGCCGTGCCGATGCTGGAGTGGCGCGAGATGGATGGCCGCGGTGAGAAAGCCGTATAGGCGATGGAACCACTGCGACTCCCGGGCCGAGTCCGGCCCAGTTGAGGGTGGTGTGTGTGTGGGATGGAGTGGCTCCGGCGAGGGGGACCCCGCGCCACAAACGACGACGACGGAGAGGTGGCACCTGACGAATGCACACTGTGATCTTGAGAGAGAGAGAGAGAGAGAAAGGGAGAGAGAGAGGGAGAGAGAGAGGGAGGGAGAGAGAGGGAGAGAGAGAGAGAGGGAGGGAGAGAGAGAGAGAGAGAGAGAGAGAGAGAGAGGGAGGGAGAGAGGGAGAGAGAGAGAGAGAGGGGGAGAAAGAGAGAGAGAGAGAGAGGGAGAGAGAGAGAGGGAGGGAGAGAGGGAGAGAGAGAGAGGAAGGGAGGAAAGAAAAAAGTGAAAGGACAGAATTAGTCAAGAAAGAAGAGGGTGAAAGAAGAGGGTGAAAGAAAGGAGGACAGGAAAAAAGACAGAGGCAGAATAAGGGGAAAAAGGATCAAAAGAAGATGAGGGGATGCAATGGGGAGAAACGAAGAAAAGAATGCAACAAAAAGAAAGGATGGAAGGATGAAAATACAAAAGATGAGTGGAGGATGAGTTAACAGTTCACAGGAGAAAGAGAGAGAATGATGTCATAAAAGTACCGAATGGAGTGAAGTAAAAACAGAGAGACGAGAGAGAGGAGGGAGACAGAGAAGACAGAGCAAAGGAAAAGAGAGATAGAGAGATCACACAGACAGGAGGTAGAGAAAGAGGAGGATGTAGAGAGGGGGAGTGAAAGATGGAAGAAGGCCAGATTAACAGCAGAGAAAACAGCATTGGGATTAAGAGGAGATGGAGAGAGGGATGAGAGAGAGAAAGGGAAGAGAAAGGATGGGAGGGAAATAGAGAAGAGATAGAAAGAGGATAAGACCAGGAGGAATGATAGAGAAGGAAAAGGAGGAAAGAAAAAGAATAGAGAAAGAGAATGAAGGAAAGAAAGGGGTGGGAAAGAAAGAGAGAATGAGATGCACACTCATGAAAGACAATGAGATCTACAGTCAGGAGAAAGATAGAGGGAAGAACAGATTAATGAGAGAGAGAGAGAGAGAGAGAGAAAGGGGAGGAGAGAGTAATGAGAGAGATGGAAAGAGAGGGGGGGGGAGAGAAAGGGGAGGAGAAATGAGAGTGATGGAGAGGGGGGGGGAGAAAGGGCAGGAGAGAGTAATGAGAGAGATGGAGAGGGGGGGGGGAGCTAAATGGAAGAATAAAGTGTTATTTACATGGTGTTTAAAATGCAGAGCTGTGTGGTGGGGAGAGCAGTGTTTAATGTGACTGGCCCTTTCTACACTTCTGCTTTTAACTGATTAGACTTCAATAAGAGCCAAGGCTCATGTTCTTTTCTCTCTCTCTCTCTCTCTCACACACACACACACACACACACACTTACACACACATACACACAGCTCCCAACCCGGCTCCCAGGCAAACAATGGATATGGCTAAATAAATCATTTCTAAAATAGCATTAAGAGGACAAACTTGAAATAGAAAAAAAAATCAAATCTCTCATCACACACACACTCAAACACACCCACAGCCCATCTAGCAGATGCACGGATGAACAAAATCCGCACCCTAACACAAACACAAACAGATGCACAAAGAGAGAAGCTAACACACACACACACACACACACACAGATGGTGTCTGACAGTTGCCTTCATCTCCTCTGGCATTGCCCATTCTCTCCTGCTCATTAGAGCCTCGTTGGATAGGAGCAGAGCTCCGGACGTGTTGCCATCTCTCACATCCCATCAACCCCGGCGAAAAGCACACGCCACATTCCTTCCCATCACCCCCCAGCTGACACGCTCTGACAGGAAGTGCTCGGACAGCACAATTACAGACAGAGCAATGCTAGGGGCCTCGCCCCTGGAGCACAGGAAGTCACTGGGACACCACAGGGCTATTGAGTGCACTGCGCTGAAATGCCTGGGTGCTCTTGAGCGAGCCGCGAAGGTCACCGAAAGTGGGGCAGTGTAACAAGGTGAGATCAGGCGACTCTCTGCAGTGGAACACACACACACACACACTCACACAGACTAGGACTGCCCTCCCGGAGGAACACAGGTCTACGCTTCCAGACTAAACAAGCAAGGACACACACACACACAGACAGACAGACAGAGTAGTAACTCTAAAACTTGTCATTAGTGTGGTGTAATAATTAATAAACAAACTGATTAACTAATGGAGGCCTGCTGCATGCTGACGTCCACTGCAGTCCCCGACCCAGGGCCTTCATGAGGGTGAGTTTCAGCAGGGGCATGGGGGGTAATTAGCCTGATGGATTTGCTTCTGTCCGTCTGTCTCTGCCATTGAAGCTGCTGACCACTGTTAAACCTCTCCTCCATCTCCCTCCCTCTCTCTCTCCCTCCCTCTCTCTCTCCCTCCTTCTCTCTCTCCCTCCTTCTCTCTCTCCCTCCCTCTCTCTCTCCCTCCATCTCTCTCTCCCTCCCTCTCTCTCTCCCTCCTTCTCTCTCTCCCTCCCTCTCTCTCTCCCTCCATCCCTCTCTCCTCCATCTCCCTCCCTCCCTCCCTCTCTCTCCTCCATCCCTCTCCCTCTCTCTCTCCCTCCCTCTCTCTCTCCCTCCATCTCTCTCTCCCTCCTTCTCTCTCTCCCTCCCTCTCTCTCTCCCTCCATCCCTCTCTCCTCCATCTCCCTCCCTCCCTCCCTCTCTCTCTCCCTCCCTCTCTCTCTCTCCATCTCTCCTCCATCCCTCTCCTTCTCTCTCTCGCTCCCTCTCTCTCTCTCTCCCTCCATCCATCTCTCCTCCCTCCCTCTCCTTCTCTCTCTCCCTCCCTCCCTCTCTCCTCCATCCCTCTCCTTCTCTCTCCTCCATCCCTCTCTCTCTCCCTCCATCCCTCTCTCCTCCATCTCTCCTCCATCTCTCTCTCCTCCATCTCTCCTCCATCCCTCTCCTTCTCTCTCTCCCTCCCTCCCTCTCTCCTCCATCCCTCTCCTTCTCTCTCCTCCATCCCTCTCTCTCTCCCTCCATCCCTCTCTCCTCCATCTCTCCTCCATCTCTCTCTCCTCCATCTCTCCTCCATCCCTCTCCTTCTCTCTCTCCCTCCTTCTCTCTCCTCCATCCCTCTCTCCTCTGCTCCCTGGGCTAATCCTGCATTTCCTTCAAAGGCCAGTCAGCAGATGCCTCGACTGCCTCATTTCAGTGTCAGCGACTCAAAGTGCAGGGCCGCAACAGCACTGCTGCCATTGGCTAACGGACGGAACGCCAGAGCACCCACCCCCACCCCCACCTCCCTCAGACTCGCTTCTGCTCCTTTACAGTCCCACTATCCCCAAACACACACACGCGCGCACACACACACACACACAGAGCCCAGACCCATTCTGTGTTGTGACATACATAACTGGGATTACAACAGAGATTAAGGGGCCTGTTCAACTCTGCCAAACACAATACACTCTTTCTCTCTCTTTTTCTCTGCATTTGCTTTCTTCCACTCTCACGCACTGCACTCACTCACTCACTTTTTCACTGATCTGCCTTTCCTCCACTTCCTCATGCTCTCTCTCTCTCTTTTAACCACCCACAAATTCATTCTCTCTTTCTCCCTTCTTCACTTTTTCTTTTCCATTTGTTCACTTTCTCCTCATCTCTCTGTCCTTCTCCTCACTCCTTCAATCCCTTTCTCTCTCTCATTCAGACTTCAGCCTTCTTTTCTTTCGCTCCCCAAGCTGTATATTCTTCTCTTTTACCTTATTCCCTCACTTATGGGCTTGATGTCTGCTCTAACCCCTGAGCCCTCAAACTCTTAACTCATCAATCAGCCAGGTTGATTTCTACCAGTGAATCAGTCAATCAGGGTGTAGGGTTTAGGGAAAGATTAGGATGCAGTCATTCACCCACTCATTACATTACATTACATTCAGCACGCCTCATGTTTTACACACGCACACACACTGTGCTACATGCCACACACACACACACACCAAGATGACTGCTGACTCACAAACACACTGGCCCCGTTCTGGACACATCTCAGGACACGTCCAGCACTCCTCCTCCCATCTGGGCTGGACAGACTCACAGCACTCTTTCCTCTCTCTCACACCTTCACTCCAATCCTCTGCAGTCTTTACTTTTATCTCGCCCTGGCTGATGCAGACAGACAGACAGACAGACAGACAGACAGCCACAGACACGCAGATGAACTCACATACATACAGACATACAAACAGACAGATAGACAGACATTCAGACAGCCACAGACACGCAGATGAACTCATACATACAGACATACAGACAGACATTCAGACAGCCACAGACACGCAGATGAACTCACATACATACAGACAGACAGCCACAGACAAGGACAGACACCCAGAGACAGACAGACAGACATACAGACAGATGTATAGCCACAGACACAGACACCCGCAGACAGACAGACTGACATGCATACATGCAGACAGACAGACAGACACAGACACCCGCAGACAGACAGACTGACATGCATACATGCAGACAGACAGACAGACACAGACACCCGCAGACAGACAGACTGACATACAGACAGACAGCCACAGACATACGGACAGACAAACAGACAGACAATCTTACATTTCAGAGACTCGCTTCTCTTCTTCTTCAACCCTCCTGTTCCGCCTTTAGAAAGGAGAGAAGAATAAAACACGCCCTCAGAACTGTGCCATTAGACAGAGGAACTGTACTAGTGTCAAGAGAGAGGACCATCAGGACTCAGATAGAACTGACGGAACCTCAAGAACCATGTGTGTGTGTGTGTGTGTGTACCGTTCTCTGTCTTATCCTTGACCACTACCACCACCTCTGAGGAGACATGCTGTTGGGGTAGAGTCAGCGGTCGCAGGCATGGGAACGAGTCTGTCTCCGAGGGGAGAGGCTGCGTCGTCGTCACGGCGACCGGGGTCTCCCCTCCACTGGCAGGGGGATGCTGTTCCATATCCATGGAGACCGTGCAGGGCTCAGAGACTGCGACTGCGGCTCCAGTGTCCTGGATCGTCAACGGACAGGCACACACACACTCCCTCCGGCAGCTCTGATTAGTATTCCAAACTGTTGGAGAGGAAGAGGGGGTTTTAACCTGTTGGAGAGGAAGAGGGGGTTTTAACGCAGGACACAAATCAATAGGTTCATCTGATTAAAAATGGCTTTCTGAGAAGGAGGGGAGGATTATATGTGGAATATGTGTAGTAATATAATATGTGGAATATGTGTAATAATATAATATGTGTAATATTGCAGAGTGTCATGCTCGCACGCGCCCAAACTTGTCTGGTAAACACAGATATCCATCTCTCTCTCTCACACACACACACAGTCTCCTCAAGCCTCCTTCATAAATCCCACCTGGCTTTCATCAGGGCAGCGCGACACTGAGGAGGGGAGACAGTGAGGAGGGGAGACAGTGAGAGCAGGTTGCTGGTTCTGTGAGATCCGAGCGGGGGGCGGGGAGCAGAGAAAGCAGGATGTGAAACCCATCTCTTTGAGGTGTGAGTGAAAGACTGAATGAGGGACATGAAATTAAAGTGCAGAAGGAGGGCTGCGCTATGGACCAGCACGGATTTCCATTTCAAAGCAGTATTGAGGAGAGGCCATGGCTTTGCCCCGTCTCAGTCATAGTGAGCAGCCCTATGCTAGTGCACTCAATTTCACACACAAAGCCACACACACACACACACACACACACCATATAGACAAGCATATGGCATATGACAAAAACATGGGCTGGCTGCTGTAACACGGGGATGGGCTTTGAACAGAAGGGCAAACGCACAAAGCCACAGGGAAGAGAGAAGAAGACATATGGACAAAGAGCGAGAGAGGGGGAGGGAGGGAGGGAGAGAGAGAAGCTAAAGGGAGAAGATGAGATCAAAGACGAAACAAACATGGAAAAAAATGTCAACATCCCAGCAGGGTCCCGCTATTAAACCAGAGTCGAGAAAACGGAGATGCTGTCCCTGAGCTGGTTTGTTGAAAAACTCCGGTAATACCTCGAGCCATACCAAGACACACTCACAGGTTGGGCTCCGTGACTGGTCGCTCGCATCAACACACCTTGTCTGTTCCAAATCAGGTCAAAGGAATTCGTTGGCTATGCACGAAAGGTTTTCAGCGCGCCAGGGTTACCGGACTGCGATTCGAGATGACAATTCATTTACCTTCCCCTGTCAGCTCGCGAGAGATTCGAGAGACCGATTCACAGGTGAATTTCATTTGCATAAAAACAATTTCACCTGAACGCATCTGCAATCCTGCACACATATAATGCCGAAACACTTTTGATCAACCTACCTTCACAGAAGAAGCAGATTTAAAGATGGAAAATTTTGTGGTGCGCCTCAAAAAATCGCGTGCAGGTTCTTTGTTCGGGTATGGGGAAAGAGGCATAAAGAGATTCTGAGCATCGGCTGCCGCGCTCTTTCGTTCTCTCTTTCCCTCCGTCTCTCTCTCTCTGTCACTCCATCCCAAAGTGCCTCGCTGCGGGCGGAGAGGGTGTAATAGGATGGAAGGGAGAGAGATGGGAAAACGTGGGGGGCGAGCGAGGGGGGAGGGAGTCTTTCAACGCGTGAAATGAATAGACCCAAATGCGCGGAGTGAGAGAACAAACGCATGCGTCCCGTCAACGATCACAATACATGCGGTGACAACGGAGTCGCGGCATAATTAATACGTGATTTAGGACTGGAGGCGCAGCGAAAAAAATGGATTTAAATCAAATCCATAGGTTATCACTGATGGGCGTAAGTCGTGCAGGAATGTCACAACAGCCCATTAGGCGATGTACACACAGCGAAACAATGGCCGCGCATCGGACTGGTTGCACAGTGGGAGAATAATTATTTAAATTCTAATGAATTAAATTAAGTCTAAAAGTGGGTCAGTCGGAGTTTGCCGTTTGTTCCACCTCCTCCGACACGGGCCATACAACTCTTTGCTGCATCGCTGTCCGTGTACATTGAAGGCGCAGCGTTGGAATTTGAACCAAAAGCTCGTTAGCACTCATGTGCGTGCGTGCGTACGTGCGTGCGAAGGCATATAATCAATGAACACAGCGCCCCCTCTCGACAAAACCCAAGTCCTTACAAAAACAGCACTATATGCACACGTTCTCTGCCGTCCGACGTAGCGGACACTGGAGACGCATAAAAACAGCGAAATATTAGACGCGTTGTATCGAGTATTTAGCAATTTTGGTGGTCGCCCCTCTTAGCCATCCACAGCAGCCACAATGACAGCAATTAGGCAAAGTTGGATTTTATTTTACAACACTGTGTTTAGTGTAGGTTCAACAATGACAATGCTGCAGTCATACTGATACACCAGTCCCGTCATTGGATTATGTTATTTTACACCATTGAAGCTGGTTTGGGCTCAACAATGACTTAATGCTGATATTAGGGTCAGTGGAATGGGAAGTCACAACAGAGTTCATTAAATCACAAAGCAAACAGGTGCTACAAGGCACAGGCCAAGTTTAATAAAAACTGATACACATATTGTACAAAGACTTTCAGAGATAAAATAAAATTAAGAAGTTTTAAAAAATAAAAGTCAGGTGACAAGAGGGTCCCTCGAGGGCAGATACAAAGGCATTCATGCGCACGCACGCACACACACACACACACACACACACACACACACAGCCAGCAGACAAGCAAACACAAACTTTCATCTTCCATATTTCAACAGCTCATTTTCCAATGGCACTGAGGATGTTGGCCTGCAGAGGAGAACAAGAGAGAATATTAATAGGCAACAACACACCCCCTACTAGTCTTTCTCCAGAGTGCCATCTAGGGGTGAAACTGTTGCTTGATCCAATACCAGAGCACCATTTGCCCTTCCTCTGACTGCAGTCTTGAACAGATTCACAGCACATGAAGATGTGTTATTCAAACTGTCAAAGCTATTTTAGCATCTAACCCTGCTGTTTTACATTATGCATTACTGCCATCAAAAAGTCAATTTGTTAAATTTGTTAGTCGTTTCATTTGCCTGCCTGGAGGATTGCACAGAATTGGATGCAGTCACCTGTACAGTCTGCCAGTAAACCAGAATGCCCACCCCCCCCCCCCCCCACCACCACCACTAGACCGCCCATCACTCAGAATGCCCACCCCCATTGTGTGCCCAGTGTTTCTTCTGAAACTCTGACTCACCTTGAAGAACGAGGAAAATCTCTTGGCTGTGATCCCCTCAATCTTTTGCAGGTCCTCAACCTGAGGAACATATTGCAAGAGATTATGTTTAACCACTGTAAACCACACACACACCCCACACACACACTCACTCAGCAAAATAAACCCCAGTCCATCTAAGCATTGGCCACATGCCAAAGTGTAGGGACTGGATAGTCTGTGTGTGTGTGTGTGTGTGTGTGTGTGTGTGTGTGTGTGTGTTTTCACCCATGACCCACCTAACTGGATGTGCACCTGCACTGCCATACCTGTGAGACCACTGTGCCTAAGCAAATGGTAACTTGCAATGCTCACCCCTAGGGCCAACCCAATCCTAACCCAAGGCCTCTCCAGGGTGGCTAGCAACTGACCTGCACCGCGCGCGCGTGTGTGTGTGTGGTGTGGTGTGTGGTACACACACAAACACACACAGGGGTTTTATCACATATGTATGAAGTTATTTTCCAAAACACAATTTTCATAAATCTTTCTTTAAATCTGATTTTCAGGTAACATTGGGACAGACGTTACTGGGTTAATTAACATTAACCCAGTAACGGGTTAATTATCAATGTTAATGGTCTGATTAATCCTTACTTGAAAATGGAGATACAGCATTTTGGAAAAGAGTATTTGATATGTAGGGGGATTATATTGTATGCGTAATCAGAATGCGTGGTACATATAGTACAGCATGTGGAGGGACAACATTCTGTAAACTGTATCTATAGGTAGGGGAATGTGTGGTTTATCATAGTGTCAAGGACATGGAGGTGAGTCTTACCTGGCTGAAAGGGCCATTGATCTCCCGCCAGCCGAGGATGAGTTTGGCCTTCTTATCCCCAATGAGCTGCAGGCCCTTGAGGTCCCGCAGGGAGCCACTGTTGAGGGTGGCCAGGATCTTCTTGCGCGACAGCTCCAGCAGCGAGGCATCCAGGTGAGACTCCCAGTCCGTGTCGGCCCCTCCGCCTCCGCCGCAGGGAGACAGCTCCACGCCAGCATTCTCCTTCCCCGCCAAGATCTGACAGGGGAACACCAGAGACGGGGTCAGAGGAGGAGGAGCGCAGACAGAGACGGGGGTCAGAGGAGGAGGAACACACAGCAGTAGTTGGACAGGGTGGACACAAATGGGGTACAGTTAGAGGTGTGTCTGTGTGTGTGTGGGGGAAGGGGGAGCGATCTGAGCTCCTGAGGAGTAAGCAGATCTGCTGGGATTTGGTCAGCCTTAATGCTGACTCGTCTGAGCAAATTGCTCAGCTGGGCTTAAACACCAAAATGGGTGTGGGTGTGTGGGCAAAACTGAGGAGTCTTGGCATGTCTGCAAGAGTGCAGTATCTGCTGAAACACTCTAAACATCTGATCACCGTGAGCACCTTCATCAAACCGCCCTCTCAACGCTCACACATGCTAACGCTAATGCGCAAAACTAGCGGCCCAGGAGTTTCAGCCTAGGAGGGTCAGTGTGCCTGACGCCCAGACCACACGCAGGGTCGAGGCCAGCCATGTGACAGGACAGCACAGGTGACACAAGGTACAATGATAGGACTTCAGGAGCCATAAAAAGCTTCTTAGACAGACAGACAAGAGAGCGACAGAGAGACAGAAGAGAGCAACAGAGACAGCTACACTCAGTTCATGCACCACTTCCATGCATCAAACACAGCTACGGCCTTACACCATGGGACTCTCTCTCTCACTCACACACACACACACACCGAGGTGTGTGTGTGTGTGTGTGTGTGTGTGTGTGTGTGTGTGTGTGTATCCCACAGCAAAGCATAATGCGCGCAGACATACATACACACACACCTGAGTTCTCTCCCTGGTGGAGGGAGACAGCTGAGAGAAAGGAGGAGGAGGAGAGAACACTGACCTCACTGTGCTCCTTTTTCTTCTTCTTGTCGAGAGAGAGGGATGGTTTACACACCACTGCACACTGTTGGATCTGCACCTGGGACACTGACAGAGCACAGGAGAAAGAGCCAGAGAGAGAGAGAGAGAGAGAGATGCATAAATACAACTGTACTGAATTATTCATAGCTTTCCCTGAAGCTCAGGGGCCATCTCTGCACAGCCAGAGAGCAGTGGAGTGGACACTGTGTGTGTGTGTGTGTGTGTGTACACATGCCTACGCATTCGTAGGCTAGTGCTATGAAAGTAAAGAGCCGATTCATGGACAGTATGGCACTAAGTGGCTTAAATGGACACAGACAGAAGGACAGACACACACACACACACACACACACCTTTCTTTGCACTTACTGCCATTTCTCAAGAACTTTCAGAGAAAAAAAAAAAAAAAAAAAAAAATGATGTGAGCAAGCCCTATGAAAATCCTATACAAGTCTGAAATCTACTTGTATTCCAGTGAACTGTAGCGGAGGTGGGACCATCGGCCATGTTTGGCCCAGTTTTACTTCATTTACTCCAATTCTGCATCGGACTCCCCATTTTTCCCCATTTTGTTTTTTTGGGTGATATTTACTTTTCTTTGATTCTTTTGATTTCTTTGAATTAAAATTAGTTAACTGTACTCTCTCGCTTTTTATTTGACTTATTATTTGATTAAAATTAACTGTACTCTCTCGCTTTTTATTTGACCTATTATTTGATTAAAATTAGTTAACTGTACTCTCTCGCTTTTTATTTGACTCTTCACTCTACTAGTTAAGGGAAAGAGCTGAATAAATCAACAATATCTGGCCAAAAGTGGGCCCTCGGGATCCATTAAATATTGATATTGGCCCCAAACGGTAGTGTTGTATACTGACTGCACACAGGCCATTTTCCTTTGAGTAAAACTAGTTCTGGAGGATCACAACACGGAGTTTTACTGGGCTGACTAGCGCTCACTAATCTGATGGGGAAAGTCTGCGAGACAGACATGTCTGTGTGAGCACATGCGTGTGTGTACTCTCCCTGGTAAAGTCCCAAATGGCACAGAAAAGCCAGTAGGATTGTTGCAGGAGAGGACTGCTATCAGCACCAGCTACCAAACCCAGGCCTACTGCACAGAGACCAGGATCTGCTAAGATGCTCTGAGATGATCAGTTTACAGACAGAAAAAGTGTGTGTGGAGGGAGGGGGAGAGAAAGAAAGAAAGAAAATGATGACTCATCATATTGAAATATTAATAGAGAGGAAAAATACTTGACAAAGATGGAGAGCAAAAGTCTATATATACACACACACACTTTCTCTTCTCTTTCTACTTGGTAAGAGGTCGTCAGCAGCCTGAAAGGCTAATTCATAAATGTGTGCACACGTGCCTGTGTCACCTTCAAGTCACATGACTGCGGCTGCACGCACGTTTGTGTGTACGTGCATGCAATATGGTCACATGATCTCTGCTTTCCCTCCGAGTGTTTGTGACCTTGTGTCCTAACCTTTGTTTTCCCTGTGTGTGTGTGTGTGTCTCTCTAGTGACTTTGAAGGAATGACCTGCTTTTGGTGTGGAGTGTGTATGCATGCACACATTAACCTGAGTGTGCACTTTGTCAGCTGCGTGTGCCCCCGTGTGTGTGTGTGTCTAGTCACCTTGAAGTGGTGTGACCACTGCTTGCTGTTTCTTGGGCCTGGCACAAGAGGGCTTTCTGTGGAGGGGGAGAACGTTGGTCTTGAAGAGCGAGTCTTCTCTCAGCCCCCCACTGTCAGTAAAGGCGTCGCTCTTGTCTGCTTTGGACGAGGGGTTTATTACGGCCGCTTTACTCTCCAACTCCTTCTGTTTCGCTTTCAGCTCCTGAAAACCACACACACACACACACACACACACACACACACACACACACACACACACACACACACACACACACACACACACACACACACACACACACACACACACACACACACACACACACACACACACACACACACACACACACACACACACACACACACACAGAGAGAATTAAAAAAAGAATAAAACAAGGACACTTAAAACTAGACAATGCCAGGTGAAGAGTGTGTACCTGGATCTCCTTGCGAGACTGGGCGACTGTCTTGAGGAGGTTTAATCTCTCTTTCTCTGGGGTGCCTAGAAGCATCTTCTCCAGGGCCAGCAGACGGTCGAGCACAGAACCATCAGGAGGGCTGCAACACACACACACACACACAGTCTGGTAAGTTTGTGTGTGTTCTCCATCCAGCAGTGCTGCAGCTGTCAGGGCTTAAGCATCTGACTGCAGACACAGTAGTTCTGCTTTCCACAAATCCCACTCAGTATGAGACCACACACACACACACACACACACACACACACAAAATATGATGGCAAAGAAAAATACAGGCCAACAGGAACAAATTAACACACAAACATATGCCAAAATAACACAAACACACGGCTTGGAAAGGGGTGTGTGCGGGGGGGGGACTGACACCAGGGTGACCAGACCCAAACAAAGCCATGACTGAGTTTGTGTGCGTGATGGAAGACCAAAGAAAAGACAAAGGGAAAGGGAACATGAACATGCACATGACCTCTGACCCCTCTGACAGACTGCTCACTGCTTGTGTCACAAGTTGTGTGTGTGAACTGACAAGGGACGGTAGTGTGCATGTGTCTGCTTCCAACCTTGGAGGTTAGTGAGTGAGTGTGTGACCTTGGTGGTTAGGACTCCTATAGTGAGAGTGAGTGTGTGTGTGTGAGCTTGGAGGTTAGGAGGTTAGTGAGTGAGTGAGTGTGTGACCTTGGTGGTTAGGACTCCTATAGTGAGAGTGAGTGTGTGTGTGTGTGTGTGTGACCTTGGTGGCTGGGCGCTGGTGTTGGCAGTGGGGCTGGGCACTCTGTCTGGCTCAGTCTTGCTCTCTTTCCCCTCTCGGGCCCTCTTGCTCTGGGGCTCACTGGAGCTGCTGGGGGCCTGTTCTCTGGGCCTCTTAGTCACAGCTGAGGAAGGCACACGTACACACACACGCACAGAATTAGCAAACAAACAAACAAGCAAAAGGAAACACACATTGTTGTAAGACACATTAGTGAATGCAACACATGTACACACACCATTTCCCATACATTGTACATACAAGATTATGGCAGCCTGTCATAGTCTATTTTGCCACGCCACGATTTAAACAGAGCACGATCTCCGTCGTACCAGTGTTTCAGTCAGTCCGTCTTGTTTGCATTACTTTTAATTACTTCAGTATCACTAATATCCCGTTTAGGTATAGAAGAGCCTTAGAATCCATGAAGCTTTTGAAGTATTTGAACCCTTGGAGGCTCAGCCACACGCACACTTGGTAAATGGACTGCATTTATATTTATATTTTCTACTTCGAGTGCTCAAAGCACTTTACAGAGTATGCCTCACATTCATTCACACACCGGTGGCAGAGACTGCCATGCAAGGTGCCAACCAGCCATTGGGAGCAATTTGGGGTTCAGTATTTTGCCCAAGGACACTCGATGGGGACAGGCAGAGTGGGGCTCAAACCTGCAACCTGATGAACAGCACCCCTACCACCTGCTCCACCATCTCCACCGTCTGTGTGCTGTGCCAAAGCAGCCAATCACAACGAGCTACGATTGGTACCAGGTGGTAATGGAGAAGTAGCATAACTAACTCCGCCATCTACCCGCCTGCTCCTGCAACCTCTATGTACATCCTCTCACACACACACACACACACACACACACACACCGATGGCGGGCTGCAGAACAGTCTCGCGGACGAACGGCCGGTTGACAATCTGCTTGGACTTGGCAGCAAAGTTGAGGGCGGTGAAGGTGTCGAAGTAGTAGCAGTACTCGGGCGCCACGTTGGTTATCATGACGGAGTGGGCAGAGCCGCCCAGGGAGTCCTGCAGCAGGCGCGTCAGCTTGCTGTCCCGGTAGGGCACCCGCGTCCCCGCTGGCCCGTTGAGCGCGTCCACCACCTTGCTGAGGGTGAACAGCGAGCGGTTGATGGCACTGCTCTCCTTCAGCCGGATACCCTGGTTGCCTGTGCGCCGGTTGTCCTCCGAGCCCGCCAGGTCCACCAGGTAGAGCTTACCTGTCTGCTGCCTGTGCGGAGGCCCCCGCCGCGTGCGCACCACCTGGAGGGGGAGGAGCACAGGGAAAGAAAGAAAATGAGTGAAAAAGAAAGGGAACGAGTGCAGACAGATTCGAGAATGTTCCAAAATCTAAAAGCCATGTGTGGGGAGGAGAGAATCAATACAGTCACATAGTCAACAGCCTCACCGCAGCAATCGACTGATTTGGTTTATTAATAATTAACCCATTTTAGATTTTGTAGTGTGTAAGAAGCAATGCAAGTTAGACAAGATTACAAACAGAACTACGGAACAGATATACATGTGGCCATTTTGGATCCAAAGTGTCTCCTCAGCTAGTTTGTTGGTGCAGTTTCCAGGAGACAAGTGCTCTCCATGCAGGAAGACAGCACTGGCATCCTCCCTCTGAGCTGAGGGGACGCAGGACTTCAAATCCCTCCGGAGTCTGGCGGCTAGTCCTATTCAGCCTGTCTATTAGCAGAGCAGGAGCCAAAGCCAGCCTGACAGTCAGTGCTAATTGGAGGCCTTTCACTGGACTGTGTCTGTTCCTAAGCTCAGAGGGGCTCAGAGAAATCCTCTACAAACAGGACAGCTAGCATGTGCATAGCTATGACCACACAGCAATACCACTCAGCAGTCCAGTACAGTGTGTGTGTGTGTGTGTGTGTGTGTGTGTGTCCAGAAGAAGGGGTAAGAGCAAATCACATACAAAAGTCAATGAGGGAGCAACCTGTGTAAGCATGGCTGGGACTGGAGTGTTTGGAGGTGGTGGTGTGGCAAAGACTGATGGAAATGAAGTGTGTGTGTGTGTTTGTTCGCATGAAACAGACCTTGATGAGCAGGATGGCGTGACTGCGGCTGGAGCGCTGGTTGAGTTTGGTGGAGGCAGTGGTGCGGTTGAGGCTGGCAGGGATGAAGTGTGTGTCAAAGTCAGAGAAGGAGGAGAGGGGCGTAGTAGTGAGGCCGGGGATCAGGATGTTGTGGTCCTTATCCTCCCGGATAGGAAGGTCCTGAGTGCTCGGACACAACAGGTCCAGCACCTGAGCAAGAGACAGACACACACACACACACTATAACTACAGGATGAAGAGATCCCTACCAAATGATATGGAATCTACTACTGAAGGTGTTAGGATGTGTTTCTCTCAAACAACAACCCACAGATCAATCAAATCCAAATCCAAAGCTAAAATCAGCTTGGAAATGCTTCAACCAGAGAACATAGAGTAACTCAAGGGGGAGGAAAAGACTATGACCATCTGAGGTAAGGGTGCAAGTACACCACCACCAACACACACCTTCTCATTGTAAATCTCCAGGTAGGACATGGTGACGGCATATTCCCAGCCATCCTGCTTGGCCTCCTGGGCCCTGACCAGGTGGAAGACCTCGCGCACAGCCCTGGGGATCACACCTGGCTGCTCCCGGCTGCCCAGCATGGTGTGGGTCTTACCTGTATCAGACAGAGCAAAGGTCTGTCACAGACAACACTACACAAGAGACTAGGTTGCAAGATAAAGACAGATGGATGGAAAGATGAAGAAAGGAAGACAGAAAGAGAAGGGAGGTCAAGACAGGAAAGAGGTCAACAGTGAGATGAAAAGTAAGGAGGATGGAGAGATCAGTACAAGTCTCAGGGCAGGAGGAGGCATAAACACAGAACCATGAACACAGATTTGCAGACAAACAGAAGCCTCAAAAGCTTTAAGGTCAGGGTGGGGTTGGCCTCATGAGCTCATAATATATGTGGTGGAAAATTGCCATAACAAAGAATAAGAATGTGTACTCTCCCTGGTATAAGTCCCAAATGGCACAGGGGGAAGAGCCAGTAGGATTGTTGCAGGAGAGGACTGCTATCAGCACCAGCTACCAAACCCAGGCCTACTGCACGGAGACCAGGATCTGCTTAGATGCTGACGTAACAGATGGAGACTGAAGAAATAGCCTACAATACTGCTGTAAATCAATTCTCTGCAATCAACTGTAGGGTCAGCATTGAGAGCGATGGGCGGAGTATATAGGACATAGGAGGAGAAGTGGAGACAGAAGCAGTGGCTGAACACCCATTTTTCTACCTAGTCGCAACCCAGCATGCATCAGCTAACCCAGAAGTCCATTCCTGCCATACAAGTCAAATTGAGGGTTTAGGGCAGAGGGAAGCTACTGGGATTAAGCCACTGAGTTACCTGCTCCTGTGGGTCCGTAGGCAAACACGCTGGCATGCTGTCCGTTAAGGATGTGCGGTAGAATGGGCTTTACTGACTCCACAAACACCTCCTTCTGGGAGGTCTGCTCACCATGGAACACGTCAAACCTGAAGGAACAGGACAGACAAGGCTGCTGCTTAAATCAAAGCAGGGGCTTCAGGTTTTTTTAACACAAGAAAGATTCCCACGTCATCTACTAACAAATCAAGAGCTGCAAACAATCATTTGTGCACAATTTCATGTTATCAGTTATCTGCTATAAACATACAACATATGTACTCTCCCTGGTATAAGTCCCAAATGGCACAAAAAAGCCAGTAGGATTGTTGCAGGAGAGGACTGCTATCAGCACCAGCTACCAAACCCAGGCCTACTGCACAGAGACCAGGATCTGCTAAGATGCTCTGAGATGATCAGTTTACAGGACCATAAGGGGGAGAAAACACTGTTGAATTAAAAGAGTTTAAGCACTCTGGCAAACGTTAGCAAATAAAAAGTAACTGTAGTGGACAAGATACTGACTCATACTGCAGAGTCTCGGTGGCATTCCTCCAGTTGATGATCTCTAGTCTGCGGGCATCTAAACCACCACAAAATAACCCCTTTAACGACAACTAGTCATGTTAGGTAACAAAGATAATTTGGCGTTGATAACGTCAACAAACCTGCCAATGGACGCTTGCAAGGTTCCTAAACAATATCTACACAAAAATACTTATCATTACGTTAACTAAATACATGCCTGTTCTACAAAATTATATCGATCGACATCGTATACAGCTGCTAAATCTACAATACTTTAGTCATGCCCTCTCGACATAAAAGGGATGCTTGCTAAGCTAACTTTCCTAGCTTGTTTGGGTAAATTAAAGAGGCAAACCCGCCTCCTGAGCGGACTGGTAATCGCTAGCTAGCATCGGCTAATAGAAGTGGGTTTTCGTCGATGTTTGGCCTTGATTTTGCAAAATCGAAGACTTACTGTTTAACTTGTCGTGGGGAGCGAAGCCGTTGTAAAAATATAGCAACTGGGATAGTTCCTTAAAATCCAACACCACAACGGTAAAACAACAAGTTATCTAGCCCCGAGCATCGTAAAAGGCCAACGCAATACAACGAGGAAAAAAGCTTTCGCCACTGCGCCAATTATTTTCAAATGCTACCGCGTAACTTACGTACCGCCAATCAGCGTATACTTCAAAATTAGTCACGTGACGTCACGTTCGCGCAACTAAAAGTATGATTGTTTAACGATACAATTGTGGCTCCATCACAATTTCAATAATTTCAGTGTTTTTTTCTTTCTAGTCAAGCAATTTCCAATACCGTAACTACATTATTAGGCGTAAATTGCTATTCTGGCGTTTTCTCGCCGGCCACTTGAAAGCACGCAAGCGCTCTCTGCCACAGCGCCGCAACACAGCCAATCAGCGTTCAGATGGAAGACAAACCAAAATGGCGGTGCGCTTCAGCTGAAGATGTGGACAGTGGCCATGTCATGAATTATAGTGGTTTATTATGTTGCATCTGGCTGAAGGACCTGAGAGAGTGGACTTTATGACAAATTCGATCTAAAGCCAATCTGGAAAAAGTTTATGTAAAAGTAAGCGTAAAGTAACAGTAGTGGATTTTGTTCAAGACCATACAGACAACATGCTAATGCTAAATATCATAACAAATAACTTGCAACAGTAAATTTCCTACTGTGAATGTCTGCATAGCTTATTCTTCATCTTATCAAGAGAGTTAGCAGTAAGTCGTTCTGAATTCACTCTCCACGCAGCAGAATGACGCAGGCAGTAGCTGAGGATACAGAAACCTCCTTAACGGAAGGGATGGAGTCAATGGGAGTCCGGGAGGCGGATAAAACTGAGAAGTTGAACCAGGGCGAGGAGGAGAAAGAGACAGAAACCGACAAGATCGGCGAGGCGAATGAAACAGTTGAAGAGACACAGAAAGAAGATGAAGGTATTGCTCATACACTGTCACAGATTCCATGTCTTTTAGCCTATTAAACTGTTCGTCTACTTTAAACAGCCTCGTGGAGGTATGCAGCGCGGTCAGAAGTGCCATGATGGGTGCCATGTCGGTCTCTGTTGTTTGCTTGCTTTTTACAGTCTTGAAAACAGTGTGTTTTATTATTCTCCTTCAGAAGATACAGATAAGGACACAGCGGATGATGGGCAGAAGGATGGGGTCAAAGGTGAGATGGACATGGAGGTAAGGGAGGATGAGCAGCAGAAAGGTGATGATGACTGGGAGATCCCATACAGCGATGAGGAGATGGAGCAGCCCAAATCCTGGATGCCTCCTCCACAGGAGATCAAACGCCTCTACGATCTGTTGGCCAAAGGGGAGGTGTTGGAGCTTAACTGGGTAGCACTTCCCCGCCGGGCACCCACACCGCCACGCACACCCTCACCTGAGCGCGATGGGGATGAGTCCCAGGAGCCCAAGGAGGAGGAGAACCAGAACAGGTGTGCGTGGGGCTGGGTGATTTGGCAAAAAAAATGTATCACGATACATTTTCTCATATTGATAATGGATTTTTCTCACAATTAGGCATGTCCGTTCAAATTTGAAATCCTGTTGAACTGATTAGACGGGGCAGAATCACATGATAACACGTGATGGTGTACTTTTAAGGAATCATGTCAGGAATCATCAACACACTGTGGAATGCACAGAATCTGAAGAAAAGTTCACATAAATATTAACAATATAATAGCAATAATAATAAACAGAGAGTCATTGTCATGTGCCTTGCTAGTAGACTAAGTTATTAGGACTTAGAGCTTGAATCCTGCCTGTCATAAAGCCATGGTAACCCTTACTCTCCGTCTTCCTCTGAAGGAGTCTGACCCCCACTGAGTTTGACTTTGATGAGGAACAGACGCCCAAGAATGCCTTCATCAACCGACGCAGGACCCCAGGTATGGCCCACAGAATGATCAGGCCTTTTAGACAGGCACATTTTAAGACAACCGTGAGCAAGATCATAACACGCCTCTTCTTGATGGCATTTTTTCCAGGCTCCTCAGCGCGGTCTACTGTTCGCCGTGAGGCGCGAATGGATAAGGTCCTCTCAGACATCAAACGCCACCGCAGGATCGACGAGCAGCTCCTGAGGAGCGGACGTGACCTCTTCAAGAGTGATAAGCCCCGCTCGGCTGCCCTGCCCAAGGAACCCCTGTCTCCCAACAGCCAACGGGAGCGTGAGAGGGACAGCGACCCCAGCACAGTCTTCAGCCCACGCCAGAGGCGATACTGACCACGCCCTGGCACAATGCACCCCCCCCCCCCCCCCCACACACACACACACACACACACACAGCCCAGGACCAGACCACAATTAGCTCAGCAGTAGTGTGTGTGTACAAGAGTGAACTCTAGTGGGGAACGCCATGGTTTTTAAGACTTGCCAAACCGTTATTCAATGGCATTAATGTTGCAGCAGTTGATGCAGACTTTTTTAAGTGATTTTGTTAATGTGAGCATCCATTTTCATGACAGTAATAAATGCTTTTTTTCTAGTTGCTTGAGTGTTTTGAGTATCCAAAGAGGCCAGACAAGGTTATGTCTGGAGGCTTACTCAATCAGTCTAAATGTTTTTTCTGCTGTCTGCCAGGAGTAACATTCAGACCATAACTGGGCCCTTTAAGATTGAATCAACTTTCATTTTTATTATTATTTTCTTTCTGCAACTGTTTGTCATTTGGTGCAGTCTAATTCCCCTCTGAAAGGATGGGCAATGTATTTGTCATGGTGGATGAGCAGGATGATCCTTGCTTGCAGTTGTGCTGAAAAGGGGTTGATGCTGTGTTGTTATGTGTATAGAGCAAGCTCAGAGCCAAGTGCAGGATAGAAGAGTATATTTTCCATCAAGCGCTCATATATAGCTGAACTGAAGGATAACAGTTTGTCTTTTCTAACAAATGTGTGTACATATGCACATTCAGAATCACAAATCAACAAATAAATAATCATAATCATAACTCATTGAATACATAACAAGCTTCTGAGGAGTATACAGTACAGTGTGAGAAATGGGCATTTCAGTAGTTATACTTGCACCAATGAGAGTCTGAACAGGCCAATGACTTCTAGAATAGTGGCGTCATTTAGCCTCTCCATTCAGGTTAACTGTCAACAACAAGCATTTTACAAAGACAGGACAGGTAGAGGGTTCTGAATTATTTTTTTTCTCAACATTACACTTGCGATTCTCAACAACAAATGAGAATTGAAGAAGGGCAGAACTGCTGAGGATTGTGGGGTAAACAAAACCAACTGATGAAGTCAAGTCTGGAGAATTGATCCCTTTCTGTTCTGATGACTGACTCTAGCTCAAGAGCCAGATGCCCATGTTAATCAGAGACTGAGAGTACAGAAACTGAAACTGTGTTCGGTAGTAGTCCAACTGTTAAGCTGTTAGCACAGCCAGACAGGTGCAGCTCCACAAAGGGCTGTGATGAAAGAATGGCTAATACAACTAGAAGAAAAAAACTATTCAACAAAAATAAATCAAAATCAAAATAACATAATAACATAAGATGCCTAAAACATTACAACATAAATACTAAAATGAACAATGTGCAAATAACTAAAGATTCACCATATTATACAGCTGCTATGTACACCTGTCACATTTTTTTATTGCAAGGAAATATGCTTGTCCTGAACTAAAACGCCAACTTGGATGAATAAAGTAGAAAGTATAAAATGTTTTCAAGGCTAAGGCAGCGCAATACACCATCTGCAAGAAAATCCCCCCGTTGCCTCCAAGACATGGGCATTTGTGACTTTAAATGTCACATTAAATGTGACTTTAAATGGAGCTACCATTTACGTAGGAGACTGAGATATTTGCTTAGCATTAGTAAGTTTGTTTTTTAATATATTTTTTTAATGTTTTGTTTCCAGCTGCATTTTACTAAGTTAAACAGGCCATCTAGAAACAATGCACTAGCATATACAAA
>JAIFZK010000160.1:202500-240000 GCA_027481765.1 Tenualosa thibaudeaui
TTCAGGCTATTTGCACGCTAGCCAGGTTCAGTCTCTGACATACAGCCTGCATGAATGTGAGAGTGTGGGGAAGAGACATCCTCACACAAAAATGTGTGTGTGTGCGTGCATGCGTGTGTATGTGTGTGTGTGAGAGAGAGAGAGAGAGAGTACTCTAGCACATTCCCTGTCTTAAAACCATCTGTGCTGGGCTGGAACATACACTACATAAACCTGGAGAGCCACACAGCCCCCAAACATGCTAACACGCAGCCCCCAAACATGCTAACACGCAGCCCCCAAACATGCTAACACGCAGCCCCCAAACATGCTAACACAACCCAAAGCACGAAAGCACGCTCACGCTAAATTATTACATGATTCTCATGATTCTATTGAATCTTATTTAGTCTGTCAATCACAGAACAGCAAAATGTTTTATTCTTGAAATATATAGGAAAACAAACAACTAAACATTTTAAACATGCGTAAACTTAGGCTACATACTGAGGCTGTATACTAACAACCACTGATAGGTTGGCTGGATGCTAAACGCAGCGCTTGCTTTCTGACGTACAGCCTGCATGCATGTGAGACAGTGTGGGGAAGAGACATCCTCACACAAAAAACAGTGAACTGATACATATAACTTGAACAGGTCAGTTATTGAGATTTTGATCCAACCCGCCCGCAACCCACATTTTCCTCCTAAAAAATTATCCACAGGGCCTGAACCACGGGCTAACCCGCCAGGCCATGCGGGCTTTGGGTTGACACACACAGAAAGGTGTTTACATACATTACTAGACCGCAAATGCTATGTTGTTATAACATATTTACAGGGAAAAGTGTTTATAAACTGTACTAAATGATCAAGAATTATTCTTGAGGATGAATGAAACCAATCACCCTAGGCACTTGCATTAGCTGATTGATATCTTACTACTTGCCCACGCCTGAGAGAAGACCTGATACTGGCCTGGGTCTCAGAGGAGCAGTGTGTGTGTGTGTGTGTGTGTGTGTGTGTGTGTGTGTGTGTTTTTTCCCTTGCCTTACCTGATACTGGCCTGGCTTTCAGAGGAGAAGTTCAGGGCAAGGTCAGTGCCACACTTCCCCAGGTCAGCTTGTGTGTGTGTGTGTGTTTGTGTGTGTGTGCCCTTGCCTGAGAGAGGACCTGATACTGGCCTGGCTCTCAAAGGACCAGTTCAGGGCAAGGTCAGTGCCACACTTACCCCGGTCAGCTTGTGTGTGTTTGTGTGTGTGTGTGTGTGTGTGTGTGTGTGTGTGTGTGTGTATGTGTGTGTGTGTGTTCTGGTTACCTGGATGAGGATCTTGCCGAGGCACACAGACGGGGTGCTGAGCTCAGCCAGGAACATGACCCCTTGGAAGTAATCCCCACGCCCCTGCCTCCAGAACTGTACCATAGGAAGCGCAACAGATGGGGTCAAAGATCAAGGCTTAAAGGTCAAAGGTCAACAACACAGAACAAAGCACAAGAATCTGTGATGAATCTGGCCCAGATTTGGGCCAGCTCTGGTTTTAAGTCTAAGGGTTGCCTGTAACTCGGTCAAGCCCACAATGATGCCCACAGGGACTAATCCTTATCTGCTCAACACACACACACAACCATTTACACGCACAGACACAAAGACACACACGCGCACACACACACACTCCTTCATTCACACACACAAACATGTACACATGTTCTAGAATTCTCTAGTATCGACAAGGCACAAGCCACGCCCTCAAGGTGCAGGGTACATAAATCCTGGGCTTCAATGAGAAATTGCCTTGGTTAAACAATGTGTTGTGTTTGCTTTTCTTTATTTTATCCTGCACACACACACACACACACACACACACACACACACATGCTCTGTCAAATGAGATTAGAAGGACAAAAAAAAAAGGAAAAGGAGAAAACAAGAAATCCATGGCGACGGTTACCACAGAGACAGGGAAGCAGACGGTGACCATGACGACATGGTGCAGAACCATGAGGAACTCTCGGCGCAGATAACTGGCGAACGCCACGCCCATGGGCCTGGGCCCGTTGTCAATCTCGTGACCTTTGACCCGGAGCTTGTGCCAGTAGCACAGGAACATGGCGTAGATGTCGTACACAAAGTAGGGAACAGCAAACAGGATGTAGGTGCTCGTCAGCCAATGCCTGGGGCAGCAAAGAAGGAGAGGGAGAGGAAGAGGAGGACAAATAAAGAAGGGTTAAAAAACATTGAAAGTGTGAATTTCAAACCAAATGGTTGAGGAAGAGGGGAGGAAGATGGGATGATTAGGAGACAAAGCGGAGAGAGGGGTGGAAAATGAAGCGTGGGGGAGGAGTGGAGAAAGGAGGGAAAGTGAAAGATAGAAGGGAGACAAAAGATGAGCATTGATTGAACATTCATTTCATACTTGAAGTGTGACTTCCTCCCTCAACAGCCTGCATATTACAAGCCAATATATGACCCCCCCACACACATATACACACCTTCCCCATTTCTGATCTGAACTCCATTATTGATTAAAGCCCATTTCTACCACACCAGTTAAGTCTGTTCTACCCACAGCAGCTTAATGGGAGTGTTAGAGTCTGCTGGCATCATCACAGGCCTTACTGGCTACCCACAATGCACTGCATCTCTCTCATCTGCCCAGGAAGGCCTCTGCTCCAGGCTCCAAGCATGAGACAGTTGTCACCTGGCCTGGATTCAAAACACAACTAAACAAAATAGAGACAAACCAGTCCCACTGGATATTTACAGGATGTTCCTAAATGGACTCAGTACACAGACGCCAATACTTTTCACTCTGCATCACAGTGGTCTGAGCAGGGCCGGCACTAGACAAAGACTAGACTAAGACTAAGACTAAGACTCACTTGCTGTGAGCAAGGACGACAAAAGGATAAGGCTGCTTTCAGATTCTCTTTTTGCTTAGGAAAGTTCCTTTCCTAATGAAATGACCCAGAAATATTTAGTAGTAAGAGACCGTTTCTCTAAATGCTTAAGAAAGGTGCTTCAATGTTTCCTTTCAAACCTCCTTTAGTATAATGTGCTTTAGTGGTTCCTAAGAAAAGTCCCACAATTCCTTGGACTATGAAGCAACATCTAATCAATTTGGCACAAATCAATAAAACCTGTTTTCCAACAGGTGTAAGTGGATTTAAAATTTCTTCCTAATCAGTGGTGGAAGAAGTACTGGTACTCAGTACTTAATAAAAGTACAAATAACCAGAAATATACTCAAGTGAAAGTAAAACTATATCATCAATACAACAAAAGTAAAAGTGCTTTTAAATGTACTAAAAGTAAAAGTAATATGTTGTCTCTTAATGGTGTATATTCCAATGAAAAATAATACAGAATTATTAGCTCCCATATGAAATTGCACAAAACTCCTAATTTGCTCCTAAAACTGCTTCCTGAAGGACAAAAACAAAAAGTCCACTAATTCTGATATTGTAATGATATGATAGGCTGACTAGGTAAAAGAAAAAATATTTGACCCCTTACACACAATCAATAGTGTATACTTTCAGTCTCAAAATGGACAACAACCTGTTTTTTTTTTTAGATCTTAATGACTGTAGATAGATACATGTCTCTAGTGTAGAGAGATTAAGGGTTGTTCTACCATGGGCTGCTCCATTGCACCCAAATGCTCTATCTCCATCCTCGTACATATTGACAGCGGTGTTGAAAATCTGTAAAGTGGAATATGCTACACCCCAACAGTCATTAAGGTAAGTAACGCTAGTCAAACTGGAATGCTAATTCATACGAGCAAAGCAGCATCTCACAGCAACTTTGGACGACTTATTCACATGAGAAGGCACACAGGATAAACACACCAGGTAAGGTGCATCGTCCAGAAATCACTGCTAGTGACCAATGAACAATGGTGATGCTAAGCCTACACAAGGGTGCTTCCAAGTTCAAGATACATCACCCATTAAGATGAATGGGAACCTCAATGTTACAATCTGCAAAACAATGTATGCGATTGGTTTAAACGTCCAAGCCTGGGCGACGTCAGCAAAAAAGTGATTACTTAATAAAATGTAACGTGATGCATGTAGAGTAAAAGTACAGATGATAGCTGCAAAATGTAGTGAAGTAAAAGTAAAAGTATTCATAATTATTACTACTCAAGAAAGTACACATACATGAAAAATGTACTTAAGTACTGTATTTGTATTTCAAAGTATTTGTACTTCATTATATTCCACCATTGGTCCTGATGAATTCATCTTTTTATCTTTCCTTGACCCCATAATGTTTTCCAATGAGGTCAAGATAAAGTGGAGAGTGAAAGAAGACAGGAGATACTATTTGTAATGGGCCTCTGAGAGACTGTAGTGCACAGGGGTTATGAGGAGCACAGCACAGAGCTCATGACTCAGTGAAACGCCACACAGGTGCATGGGCATGTACACAACTACCACGGACAAACTCCAGAACCAACACACAGCTATCACAGACAAGCTCCAGAACCAACACACAGCTATCACAGACAAGCTCCAGAACCAACACACAGCACACAGACTAGCACCAAGACATAGCAGATTTAACTGTACTATGCAGTGAGACGCTGAATTGAAATGCACTCATAGCAAAATGCTTTTACCCACAGCAACTTACAGTACAGAGCAGTTACACACCTGAATCAGTACTTAGGCTCGTAAGACACCTAACCCATATCCTTGGTGATATCAGGACATGACACAGGAACATTATAAAGCATCCTGAACAAGCATGGTAGGCTCTCGCTTGCTCTTTGACCCCGCTCTATTGTACACACAAAAACACACTCAGATCCCCTATAGTTCTAAACTACTATACACAAGAACACACTTAGATACCATATAGTTCTAAACTACTATACACAAGAACACACTCAGATCCCATATAGTTCTAAACTACTTTACACAAGAACACACTCAGATCCCCTATAGTTCTAAACATAAGAACAAACTCAGATGCCCTACAGTTTTACACACAGAACACACTCAGATCCTCTATAGAAGAACACACTCACATATCTTATTGTTCTGAACTACTACACATAAGAACAAGCTCAGATCCCTTATAGTTCTACACATAAGAACACACTCAGATCCCCTATAACTCTGAATTACTGCGTATAAAAACACACTCAGATCCACTATAACTCTGAATTACTGCGTATAAAAACACACTCAGATCCCCTATAGTGATACACATAAAAATACACTCAGATACTACAGTCAGAGAGTCCACTATAGTCATTTCACTAGTTTGCACAATCCGATTGCTTGTTATTGAGCGCTGGGGATAAGCATATTTGGCCGGGTATCTATCAGTGGTCCTGAGATGGCAACAGCAGAGATCAGGTGCGAATGATGTCTGTTGGTGGCTGGTATGGTTAAGGGGGAATGATCTTAGTTGTACTAGTGAAATGGAGGAGATCGGGGGGGGGGGGGGGGGGGGCGGGGGCACAAGCAGAAGTGGGTTGAGCAATGGCTGTCAATCAATCCTTTAGGCTCCACTAAAACTAAGTTTGACAAACAGCATATGGATCCACTATAGCCACATACTACACACACAAGCAGTCAGATCCACTGCAGTCACATACTATAGCTACTCCCCATAGCATTTCGCATTGACAGTCAGTTTTCCACTGCATAGTAGCAGCTCAACACGCCTCGACTCTACTGGGACCGTTTCATGTAACTGGTTGCTAAGTATGGTAACAACAATTGCTACAAATAGAAATAAAAAAATAGGTTGATGTTTGCTACATACAGACATGTTCTTGTGAGGATAACATTATTCCCTCTGTCAGCCGTTCTGCTGTGTCAACACTGACAGCTACCTGCTGAGGGCTAGCTAACATTATGACGTTAACGATAATAACGACCACTTAGTAACCTCCGGAATTTACTCAGCATTGTTTAGGCTAGTATTGGTTTAGCTGGCTTGGAACACCCGGAATGGTACCAGGTACCCGATTTTAGTGAAGGAAAAGCAAACAAAGTGAGTAAAGTCGAGCTGAACCACACTGGTACCAGGCAGTGGAAACAGGCCATAAAACACACCCTGATCTCAAACCAGCCAGCATACTGAATGAATCTCTTTGTGTATCTATGAATCCACTCAAATACTCAGACATGGATCTGTTTTCATATTCAGACAGACAGAAATATCTATTCAGATGGGATACACACACTGGATGTCCCCTCTTCCCAGAGTCTCAGACAAGACAGTAAGTTACACACTTACTACCAAGATACTCAGACAATTAGGAATCTCCTCAGACACTCAAGTAAAACATAAATCTACACAGACACTCGGGCAAGTAGGAATCTAAGAGCTCTTAAGCTCTGGTCACACCAGGAGAGATAACTATTACTATAACAACATGGCATCCACACTGACTAACAATACGTCTGTCTTAAAGTCAGTGAATGGATTGTCTAAAATGTTACGGTTTCTGTTTGGCTGTTAAATTTTTACCTTTGTCAAAATTGGTCTGAAAGTGACCCCACGGTATCGCTACACACGTTGTTGTCGGTACACTTTGTGTTGTGGTTGTGGTGTGGACGTTAGTTACTGACCTAGTTATCGTTTCTGCTAGTTGTGGTGTTGACGTTAGTTATTGTCCTAGTTATCGTTTCTACTAGTCGTGGTGTGGACGTTAGTTACTGTCCTAGTTATCGTTTCTACTAGTTGTGGTGTAGATGTTACTTACTGTCCTAGTTATCGTTTCTACTAATTGTGGTGTGGACGTTACTTACTGTCCTGGTTACCATTTCTACTAGTTGTGTTGTTGACGTTAGTTACTGTCCTAGTTATCGTTTCTACTAGTTGTGGTGTAGACGTTAGATACCGTCCTAGTTATCGTTTCTACTAGTTGTGTTGACGTTAAGTTACTGTCCTAATTATCGTTTATGCTGGGCACGGCCCTTTGGCGATCACTATCTTACCCTCTACTGTACAGTAACAAGCTATTTTACTTTACAATGGTCCACCCTGCAATCAGTCTGGGATTGTCCATGCTGTGCCTCTCACAAAGTGTGTCCATTTACCCAACAGTGCCTCTCACAAAGTGTGTGTCCATTTACCCAACATGCTGTACCTCTCACGAAGTGTGTGTTCACCTGTGCAACATGCTCTGCCTCTCACAGAGTGTGTTTCCATGAGGCTGACATGAGTAAAAGTTCATCCCACTCCAGACTGATTCAAACCTGCCCTAGAGCACCTCAACTTATTCACAGTTCCACTTCACTGCTACGGTCAGAGTGGAACTAACTGCCTCTGTACTATTTCAAGTGCAGCTAGACTGCCATTAAAGAACACAAGAGCTGGCCTTGTGTTCCTAACGCGCTGTCCTGTTCTGTGTGAGCTCACTCAAACACCTCACTCACACACCTCACTCCTCTAGGATATTACACCACAACGAGTCAGAACACAAAAACACCTCACTCACACACCTCATTCCTCTAGGATTTTACACCAGCACAGCGAGTCAGAACACAAAAACACCCTCTGGCGAGTGAGACAGTAACAGTCGATGACACCCTTCTTATAGAAACACCCTCTGGCGAGTGAGACAGTAACAGTCGATGATACAGTTCTTATAGAAATGGCAGTTACAGTAATGTAACTCACCGGTCCTCGATGATGTCATCACAGGAAGTGGAGATGATGTAGCCAGCGGAGGATGCCATGATGGCCTGGATAGAGGACACCAACCTTTGGAAACACACACACACACACACACATTTGCATGCACGCACACACATGCGCGCACACACACACACACACACAAATCAATTACACAAAAATAGCAATTATACAAACATAGTCCACACATGATAAGTAAATACTGTACCTGCACACACACATACACACGGACACAAATATATAAATACACACGCACGCACATACGCAGACACACACAGCATGCTTTTGTCCCTCACATACACACACACACACACACACACACACAGACTGCGTGCTTTCATCCCTCACACACACACCACATAGTCTCTCAGATAGATTCACACACTGACTGAGCGCACAATACACTGTTTAGACTTTCAAAATGTAACACATGAAACACTTCAAACACAGAGCAGACTCTACTTTGGAAAGACACAAACACACACACACAAGATCAAACAGACAACACACTCGAATCCTTAAAAACACTAGGACAAACTGGATCAACGGTAAAACACACTCTGCTTACTTTCAAAACGTCTCTTTCTGGGACTGTGCTACCGCTCAGTCATTCAGATTCCCATCTCCCTTATCCTGCCCCCATTAATGCCAATCTAACCACTAGCACCTTCACATTCCCTTAACAAAAAGTGTGTGTGTGTGTGTATGTGTGTGTGCATTCACCACTAAACACTATCTGTGTGTGTGTCTGTGTGTATGCATTCAGCACTAAACACTATCTGTGTATGTGTGTGTGTGTGTGTGTGTGTGTACAGCTCTCCGTATAGTGTTTATGTACGTGTCTTTGTGTGTGTATGTTTGTCAGTATGTGTGTATATGAATAATGAGTGCAAGGGTGTGTGTGTGTGTGAGAGAGAGTCCACGCTTGCGTGCGTGCGTGCGTGCGTGCTTGCTTTTGTGTGTGTGTGTGTGTGTGGTTTACCTGGCGGACACCACCACAGCATCTCCCTCGCCCCAGCTGAGACCAGGGATGCGTTTCAGACACTGCTTGGAGAGCAGGAAGAGGCCTGGAAAGAACACAGACCCGGCGGCCAGAATGCTCAGCATGGTGACGTCACGTCCAGTGGTCCCGGGCCACAGGAGAATCACGCCGAGGCCCAGACGACGTCCGCCCGCCTCCGCCGCTCGCTCTGACCTCTGCCCTCTGTGACACACAAGCCGCTTTAAACACACGCACCACCGCAGCGGTCACGGACACATCTATAGTCTGATCCACAGGGAACGATAAACATCTGGACAATGTCTTCATAGCATGCTGGGAAGACTTGTTTATTCACACACAGACACACACCTTAGTAGCATAATACTAAGTACCTTAGTATTTAGTGCAGTATGATGGGCTAGTCTTAAATGCTAACCTACCAAGGATTCTGTAATTATGTGTGCCCTACATATGACCAGTGGCCATGTTATGGAGGTTTGCCAAGCCAGTGCGCCCTAGGATGTTTCAAACTTGATCATGGACGAATACTATTGGTCCAGACGAAAGTCGAACCATTTGTTACACGCCAATGATATTTTATAGGATCTGCTACAACGACGTGATGGCACGTGCTCGTGGTAACAGTTTACTTTCTCTGGTGCATCTACTGACGTGAAACCAGGCTACGATTAGAGAAAATATTAAATACTTAATGTCGACGGGATTACATGTGCTAAGGCTTAGCTCCCGTGGATCACTCAAGATTAAAGCATGGCTGTAAGGTTGTTGATGGCAGCAATTATGATGCGAGCGATGATTTTGCCCGCAAATAAATAACATGACAGGCAAACTAAATGTTGGGCAGCGAGCAAGGATGTCATAGGACGCGGGCCTCGTTTGTCCAAAATTATAGCGGAACACTGTGTATTTGCCTACTAACCCGATGGCCGATTTATTAGCCTGTCCTAAAACAGGGATGCTGAAACCGATGCTCATGGAGCTCCCAAAACGCCGTTGTGCGGCAAAAACAGCAGGTTATCTCGTTAGTTTCTTACGGGTTGATTACGACGATGGTGGCAACGAACTGCTCCAAAATATTAAGCCATACTTTTGCAATGAGCTGGAAATGCCAAAAATGCGCATTGCGCTACAATGAAATCGCAAACGCAGACAGTTTTAATGATGTATATCATTGAGGTGAATGGCCGTCTGTTGAACCATTGGGTAAATAACCCATATATCTATAGCCAGCCACGTTACAGTGCAAAAGCTGAGTAGCGTCAACATTGCGACACGGCGTCTCTCAATATGATACATCGTTATTGGTTTAGGGAAGACAATGCCCATTGACACGACATGGTAAACATGTCTGATAACGCACACTAAATAACAACCATCATTTCAAAATGCACCTGTGAATAATATCAATATCACAACATGGATGCATATTCATGAACAAAACTGGATAAAATTATTTCCTAGAACACGTACGTAGCATGCCACAATGAATGGGGTGGAAAAGACAGAGAACGTACGTTCGGGGTGATGTGGTCTGGTCAGCGGCCTGTCGAGACGCGAGTCCTGGGAAAAGCGAATCGTAGAGCCCGGGTATTACACGCCTGGCTATCGGACATGGTTTAGTAATTTTAGATTTTTTTACAGCAAAATAAAATTCGCCCAGAAAGACGCATCTGGTGATGTGAGTCTTAATTCCGTCGGTCCCCGACTGGTGTCTTCGCGTGTCTCCACACTTCACAAATCTCGCCCTTTAAATCCCGTTTTTAGTCCTCCGACGTAGCCGCTAGCGGTCTGATATGAGCGGAACCAAAAGACTTTTCAGGTCAGTCATAGCGAGCGCGTCAAACCGAACGCATTGCGATTCCAACAACCCAGCGGCGGACTGACACCGCTTTAGACCGGTCAGATAAACTTAGCTAGCATAGCTCCATTAGCAGGCTGCGGGCTTCAGTATCGATCAGCATGTTCTATAAGCGCACTGCTGCACAGGCAAACGCGTACGGGTCAGACAGCTGCACGGCAGCCTCTCCAGTAGGCTACACCACTGGCGTGTCTGCCACGCAGAGTTCATCTGCTCCAAACAAAACGGGTCTCTCGCATGCAAACGTTTTTTTATATATACTGTATTGTTCAAATCTTTCCATTAATCTGGAGTTGCATCATGAAAGACCCTGGATGGGACGAGAGGCCTATTAGAACGCTGGCTCTGTTTGGTTTTGTGTGCTTTTAACTCTTAATTCCGTGTCTGGCTCAGGGCACCTTCAAAGATCGTACGATCAGACATCACATAGCCTTGCATGGGACTGTTGGATTAATGCCACATAATCCACCGGATCCATCTAAGGTCTTCAATAACACAAACGCGCGTACGTGTATAATCGGATCCGGTTGGCGGGCGTGAAACGTATGGGCCTGCTAATGTTTTCTCTTGTCGGTATTCGTGGCAGATGGTGACACAGCAATCAGCAGAATGGTAGCAACAATATAAGAGATGAGAATAGGGCCGCCACAGAAATCAAGTACCAGGAGAGCGAAAACACGTTCTGCTGAATACCAGGTCAAGGTTATTCACTCACACACACACACACACACACACACATAGATACATACCCATAGGCCCATAGCCATGTGACCCCTCACATTCAGTCAAGAATACCAGACAAAAACAGAAATATGATTACTCCTTTTCTTTTAATAGTCAAAATTACAAAATAATGACATGTTCTACATAATCTACAAAGTAATAACATTATAGTCATAATCATGATAAGCATCACCATTATTTCTTTTTTCTTCTTTATGCGCTAACAACTGTTCATAGACATGCATACGGTTGCGAAATATAAAAATAGAAATATAAATACATCCCATAATATTCCGACTGGATCCAAGACTACAATTTAAAATAGCTTTAGTTGAGCGAATTCGAGTGTGGTTGAGTATAAGGCATAGATGCACTGGCTGGACTTGACAGACTCCTATAATGAAGAGGAAGAGGTATTACTTCAGCGGTATCGCAGGAAATCCTATAAAAGGCCCCCCACATACCTGTGTGCGTGCGAGGGCCACTAGACTTTTGAACAGGAAAAATAATAGCTTCTAATTCAAATGAATCCTAGGAATAGCAGGACGAAACACCAACACTAAACTGATTAAATAATTTCACTCGCGAACAAAACCAGGGTTCATTTTCAGCTCTTGTTTGGCCTTTTAATTTTTTTTAATAGCTGGGCAATGAAGATTCAGTAGGCTATCTTAATGATCATCATAACAACTACCAGCCAATCACTTGAAATGCCCTCCACCCACCCCCAGAGGTCTTCTTGGACATGGAAGTCATACGTTCACCATAGAAATACAAAAACACAAACATCCGAGCGTGTCTGTGTTTTTCCAGACAAGTCCCGCTGGAATCAGTTACGTTAAGCCACACTCTTCCGGGCCCAGGTTCAGCTGCGTCAAGTCGAGCGTGTTTAAATCTATACGGCTAACATAATCTACACATGTTCACATTGGAATAACCGTCAAACACAACCCCTTACCCCAACCCCCCGCCCCCCCAGCCAGCCCCCACCCCCCTCCCTTCCCCCTGCCTACATTCTTCAGATGTACGGTGTCAAGGCCGTCACAGTCATTTTTCAACAGGGACCAAAAAGCTGGGCTATCGCAGGGTAATTTAACAACAGAATTAATTCAGAATGACTGCAGACACAAACAACCATCATAAAACAGGCAAGGAAAAAATCATCACACACACAAACACACACGCTGAGCTCTATATCTTGCAGCGTGATGTGCCACTGCTTGGGGAAAAGCCAAGCATGAATCCCTGCTGCTGTTGTGATGTCCTGGTGCAGGCATCAGCACTATTCAGCCCACAAAGTGCATTACTAGAGTGAAGTCAATCTTAAGTGTCGGCTCACATCACTGCTCTGCTTACCAGCCCAATAAAGATGAATATGACTACCAATGCAGCTGGTAAACTAAGTATGCTTCTTGGTCAAGTCCTGAAAGCCACAGCAGGACGCCTCCCCAGCAGGTTTGGCTTAACCCCCCCTCACCCCAAGCAGTTATGGCCTTACCACCCCACACTCCCCCTCTGACCAACCAGAGCTCTCTGAGTTCAACCATTGTAAGGTGCTTGAGGATTCTCACTCTGTCAGGTGACTCTACCACCTCTGTGTTTGGCCCTCTGCTGGGCCACGTCGGGCCCGGTTCACAACCGCATCTGTGTTTGGCCCTCTGCTGTGCCGAGCTATCAGCTCAACCTACAGCCACGTCAGGCCCAGCTCACATCCACACCTGGCCCACATGTGGAGCGGCTCAAGGCCAGACCTGGGCTGTGTGAGGAGGATGCAACCTTAGGGTCCGCAGCTAGCTGGGAAGTCACAATGTCTCTTGCCACTCTCCTTGCTCTCCATCTCACTCACTTTCACACACACACACACATCCACTGGACACACACATCCTCACACACTCTCCTTGCTCTCTCTCCTATCAGTAAAATAGCTAGATCAAAAATCACACCTCACCAGACTCATTCTCACTCTCACACACACACCTTGCGCAAATGTCTAGCTATACTTATGCATCCAAGCAACAGTCCATGAAACATCTCTCACACACACGCACACACACACACACACACACACCTGGGCTACACGTGGCAAACATACCAGTTAAACCATGGATCTGTTACTGTGGCATTTTGTATTGTGTCTGTTTCTCTTACATCTAAGACAGTGCAGGTCTGCACATGCACACACACACACGCACACCACCCCTGATCGCCATATGGTTTCTGTTCTTGTTCGGCAAGAGACTCTAACAGTCAATTCAACAGGAACAAGCAGGAGCTAAAGTCCCAAGGAGAGAAAGAGAAGGGATAGAGAGAGAGAGAGAGGGAGGGATAGAGGGAGCGAGAGGGAAGGAGAGAGAGAAACAAGCAGGAAAACTACAGTAGAAATACACAAGATCACAGTTTTGTTTTCGGGTCTGACGGGGAGGGTTGGAGATGATCAGAGGTGACCAGAGAGCTGTTGGCCACAGACACAGTCTAACGGCGGCTTCCACTCCTCCCTCTCTCCCACTCTTTCACCTCTGTCCACTCCTTTCCCTCAGCTCTGGTCAGGTGCCGTGGGAGACCGGCAAGCAGGAGGGAGGGGTCAGAGGGTGGGGCGCATGCACAGTCTCGCCCATGAGGAGGGTCGATGGGCCTGGCCATGGTCACCGTGGCAACAGCACAGCCATTGTTCAGTGTTCTGTTTTGTTTTGTGTGTGTGGCTGTGGCAGGATCAGTTCTCGTGGGTTCAGTTCTCATGCGGTGACATGGGTTCTCTTCATGCTGTGGGTCTGGTTCTGGTGGCCTTCGAGGCCAGGGTCCTGTCTGTTTCGATGCTAATGTGTCTCTGTGGTCTTGCTCTGAGGCCGTCTCTGCTACAGTAGTTGTGTAAGGGCTACACTGTGTGGGTGAGTGAGTGAGTGAGTGACTCCCCGTGTCTGTGTTCAGTGAGTCTATCAGCAGGGCTGCTGCTGCTCCTATCTGCTTCAGTGAACACAGTGTAGAGTTAAGTATGTAAGCACTGTGCACATGTCTATGTTAGTGTGTGTTTGTGTGTGTGTTTGCGCAGTGTGAACATGAGACAGTAGTGTTTTCTTTTCTGTTAACTTGCAGCATTCTGTAGGTGCTATGGAAGCGTGTGTGAGAAAGTATGTGCTGTGCATGCATATGTCCAGTCTTGTGTATGTGTGTACTACTCTGTCTGATGTGTGTGTGTGTGTGTGTGTTTTGTTTTCCTAGAGTTACATATACTTGGTCTACCAACATGACTTCAGGGTAGTGTCTGCCTGTCTGTGTGTGTGTGTGGATGTGTGTGTGTGTTTCATTGCTAGATGAAGTTCAGACTCATCAGCTGTTCACACTCATCAGCTGTGTGTGTGTCTGTGTGTGTAGATCCTGTCTTGTTCTGTGTGTGCGTAGTGTGTGAATGTGCCTGTATATTTGAGTTTGTTTTTATATGCCTGCACGTCTATGTGTGTGTGTGTGTGTGGTGCTAACTGTGTGGTTGCTGTGCGATGCTAGAGCAGTCGGTCACAAGCAGATCCACCACTGTGTTCCCGCTCACAAACACCGCTGGTGCCGTCACCATGTTGCTAAGGGTGACCGCGCTCACGGCGACACCGGCCGCGCTGGAGGTGACGGGGCTGGGGGTGCTCAGTGGGGGATTGTGGGTACCCATGTGGCCTTGCAGCTGGGTGGGGGTCTTGCAGTGGACGCCACAGAGCTGGCACACCAGGACCCCGCCGGAGCCGACCGCCCCAAAGTTGCCCCCACTCTCCTTCCACTCCGCACCGTGGTGCTTCTGAGCGTGCACACGCAGGTACGTCAGTGTGGTGAAACCTGCCAAAGAGGTCAGAGGTTAATGAGGGGTCACACACACACAAACAACAGCAACAGCAAATCTCATTCCATTTAGTCAAGATTACAACAAAGATTAAAGAGCTACATTTCACTTCACTACTCAAGAGCCTCACTGTGATTCTAGTTTAGACAGACATGAGGATAGATATCCAGTCATATACAGACAGACAGACAGACATGAGGATAGATATCCAGTCAAATACAGACAGACAGACAGACGGACATGAGGATAGATATCCAGTCATATACAGACAGACAGACAGACAGACATGAGGATAGATATCCAGGCAAATACAGACAGACAGACAGACATGATGATAGATATCCAGTCAAATACAGACAGACAGACAGACGGACATGAGGATAGATATCCAGTCAAATACAGACAGACAGACATGATGATAGATATCCAGGCAAATACAGACAGACAGACAGACATGAGGATAGATATCCAGTCAAATACAGTCACAGACAGACAGACATAAGGACAGATATCTGGTCAAATCAGAGACAGACAGACATGAGGATAGATAACCAGTCAAATCAGACAGAAAGGCAGCCCATTACAAAGCCTGACAGTCAGACAGACAAGAAGTGTGACCGTGAGAGAGGACAGACAGACAGACACACAGACCAACAGCTGTTATACTCACTACGGTTGCAGAGATGGCAGGAGTGGTGCTGCGATTGGTTGTGCACCCTCATGTGATCAGTGATGTAAGCAGCCGACAGCAGTTTTCCACAGATGTGACACGGCACCTTTTCCTCGTGTCTGATCATGTGGGCGCGCAGGCGGTCCCGAGTGGCAAAGCTCGACTCACACGTCTACAACACACGTGGCCACACACACACACAGTCATATGTAAATATGTTAGACAATCTACCTCTCATCCCTCTTCTTACGTATGCACATATAAATATACATTTCCCATTTACATACAGCAGTTACAGCACTTACTACCAAAACATACAGCAGTTACAGCACTTACTACCAAAACATACAGCAGTTCACTTACTACCAACACATACAGCAGTTCACTTACTACCAAAACATACAGCAGTTCACTTACTACCAAAACATACAGCAGTTCACTTACTACCAAAACATACGTATATGTAAGGAACACACACTGCTGACTTCTGCCCAACCACACAACCATGCTACATTAAAATATGCACCGACAGTCATATTGAAAATACAAAACACATGAAATGTACATTATAGGCAGGTCTGTGTGTGTGTGTGTGTGTGTGTGTGTGTGTATGTGTATATGTGTATGTATGTGTGTGTGTGTGTGTGTGTGTGTGTGTGTTTAAAGCTAACTGCACATTGCATGTAAGTTTATAGATTGCACATTTTATGTTTGCTCATAGATGTACTTGGCTTATTTTGCATATTTGATCATACAGCCATCTGACCTATAAAAGAGCTCAATTTCAAAAACAGACTTAAAATAAAGTCACTGGAATATCTACTCATTCATAAATGCACAGAACTATTACCAAAGCACTTATAATAGTCTAGGATAGTCTAGTATGTATATTCTTCTTTAAAAGACTCTCTCCACACGCATATGTTTACTTCACGGTGTGTGGTACTGGTTCTGGTTCTGGTTTCAATCTCTACGTGCTCATTGGATGAGTGGGAATCTAGTGTGGGAATCCAAAGCCTTTGGAGAGTTTCCTGACATAGTGTTGTAGCAAATACAATACTGAGCATGCTGCTAGCCTGGTTAGGTTCTTTAGCCACGTTTCACAAGCAAAGCAATCATAGCAACCCATTTGATGAAAGCAAGTTATATTTCTCCTTTAATATCCTGCTCTATGCCCCACTGCCTATAACCCAGTCTGTTGGGGAGGTATTACTACAAGCACAGTATTATTACTGGTGCTGCAATCCATGCAGTTTATATTGATCAATTTGGACTTGATAGGCAACTGCAATGCAGATTGTTACAACTATGTTATAATGGAGGTGACACAGTTTGGACATACATGTTAAAGAAGCTACTGCTAATGCTTAGCAGGGTTAGCTTACAACATCCAACAATTACCTAGAAACAGTAACAGAAGAGCCAACGTAGTGATTTTTTAATGTGAAGCCTACTGGACACTGGGGGAGTGTTTGTGTGAAGGTGAGATAGTCCACTGAACCAGACACTTGTGGGGGTGCAGGAGTGTGAAGGTGAGAAGATAGGCTACTGAACCAGACACTGGGGGAGTGTTTGTGAGGGTGAGATAGTCCACTGAACCAGACACTGGGGGAGTGTTTGTGTGAGGGTGAGATAGTCCACTGAACCAGACACTGGGGGAGTGTTTGTGTGGAGGTGAGATAGTCCACTGAACCAGACACTGGGGGAGTGTTTGTGTGGAGGTGAGAAGATAGGCTACTGAACCAGACACTGGGGGAGTGTTTGTGTGGAGGTGAGATAGTCCACTGAACCAGACACTGGGGGAGTGTTTGTGTGGAGGTGAGAAGATAGGCTACTGAACCAGACACTGGGGGAGTGTTTGTGTGGAGGTGAGATAGTCCACTGAACCAGACACTGGGGGAGTGTTTGTGTGAGGGTGAGATAGTCCACTGAACCAGACACTGGGGGAGTGTTTGTGAGAGTGAGCAGATAGGCTACTGAACCAGACACTGGGGGAGTGTTTGTGAGGGTGAGAAGATAGGCTACTGAACCAGACACTGGGGGAGTGTTTGTGAGGGTGAGAAGATAGGCTACTGTACCGGACACTTGAAGGGACGCTCTGAGGAGTGGACTTGTCTGATATGACTGTTGAGATGGTCAGGCCTGCAAATAAACACACATTTAAGGTTGAAGTGAGTGTGTGTGTGTGTGAGTGTGAATGTGAATGTGAATGTGTGCTTGTGAGTGTGTGTGTGAGAGGTAGCAATCAATTAACAATCTTCATTTTCAGCTCCTTTGCTGGGTTTTATTGAGATATAATCCTAGTGTGTCGTGTCTCGTGTCTAGGTAAAGAATAAAATAAAACCTTTTTCCCCAACATAATGACAAAATTAATACGTTTTAATTAATTAATAATGAGCCTAAGTTCTAATTAATTAATAGGGTGCTTAAGTTCTAATTAATTAATAGGGTGCCTAAGTTCTAATTATTTTCTGGGCCCAGTCGATATAAACCTTGAATTACACATATGATGTTTGTGAATTTTAAACCTAATTTTTCATGTAAAGAAAGTTGCAGTTTGTCTCGACTGTTGAATCAGAGCATTGTTAAAGTTTGTAACTCCAATGACTACAGCCTGTCAGTCGCATACATGGCATCACTGAAGATAATGTTGTTCTTACCGTGATTCACAAGCATATGAGCAACAGGTTTTGAGCAACTTTAGACTACTCTTTGTTATGAAAAGACCACCATAGAGTCACGCAATAAAACACATCAGGTAAGGAGTATCTTTCCATTTAACTGCTGCTGAATGACTTAGCAGATAGCAAGCTAAAATCATTAGGTAGCATGGCAGCTAACCTTAGCGTCGATGGTGACATTTATTAACCCAGACGAGAGTGTAGTGTAGCCCTAAGATTCTAGAGCGCTATGCTATAAAATAAAGTCAGCATATAATCAGAGACCCTTTATTAGTTCAGGCATCAGGGATCTAACTTCACAAAAAATATGAACAGGAGTCAATGGAGACATAAAAAAGATTTTTTGGTCCCCTTTCAGATGTACCATGAATTTCACAAATGTTGTTTGCAAATCTGAAAGATCATTTTCCACACTGAGACAGAACTATTTTTGACAGACTTTGAGAGATATGTTTGAGTAGGTTTTGTGTGAGACCACTCAGCCGACTACAATCTTGCCTGGGCAGGGGTTAAAGTGGGCCAGAACGCACTGGTACTGTGTACCAGCACCTCAGATAAATTAATAAATAAATTGATTCATTCATATCAACAATACACGTGTACGGGTTTTATATAGTCTATGGTGTACAGTCAAATTTCAACCTGGCTGTCCTCCACTCTCTTCATCTTCAGCCAGTCACTTCCTGACGTTGTTTATGGCAAATGGACTTCATTTATATAGCACTTTTCTTTTCCTGCGAGTACTCAAAGTGCTTTACAGTGTATGCCTCACATTCATACACATGCATTCACACACCGGTGTCAGAGGCTGCCATGCAAGGTGCCAACCTGCACCCGGAAGCAATTTGGGGTTCAGTATCTTGCTCAAGGACACTTTGATGGGTCAGGCAGAGTGGTGCTCAGACCTGCAACCCTTCGGAACAGCACCTCTACCACCTGCGCCACCACTAGTGATAGATCTCCGGTCGGAGTTGATGCCGCTGCTTCACGCATGCAGATAGCATTTTGCAGTTACAGAATGTTGGAGTGGAGTGGAGTGGACTGACCCTGATGTAAGGCACTTAACCCTAAGTTGCTCTAGGGGAGACTGGCCCTGATGTAAGGCACTTAACCCAGTTTCTCTAGGGGAGACTGGCCCTGATGTAAGGCACTTAACCCAGAGGTTCTCTAGGGGAGACTGGCCCTGATGTAAGGCACTTAACCCTAAGTTACTCTAGGGGAGACTGGCCCTGATGTAAGGCACTTAACCCTAAGTTACTCTAGGGGAGACTGGGCCTGAACAATTGATAGTTGACAAATGTAAGTCTCTTTGGATACAAGCATCTGCTAAATGCATAAATGTTAATGTTAAAAAAACAAAGCTCGACAGCTCTAGCTTTTTGTCCAATTGCTGATCAATAACAAACATCAGAAAGAAATGTCCATGAATACTGGTTTCCTAGCTTGAAAAAAGGTGGGCTAATATTATTGTCTTCATTCTTTAAAGATGGAGGAAGGAGGAAAAAAGAGATGAAGAAATGAAGAAGATTTTTTAAAGGGTAAGTTTGATCTGGAAATGCTGACAGAATAGGAAGAAAATAACCCTGAAGGACTAGCTGATAGCCTATTTAAACCAATAAATAGCCTAATGGATATATGGTTCCACGATGTCTTAATAACAATTTGTATTATTACATATTTTAGTGTTTAGTGTAACTTTCAGTGTCTTTAGTGACCATGTGACTGGACAGTTCCAGCCTGTCCAGGCCATTATTCACTATTTCAGTCATAAATACTGATGTACTAAGTATGACTTTCCATATTCTATATTTTCACCATGATTAGGGGAAAACAGCCAAGGACATAGCCCAGAGCAGCATCAGTAGTTGCACCCCAGCTACATTTCAGCAGCCCTGCCCTGTCCTACCCCAGAATCAGCTGCCCAGCCCAGCCCAGCCCAGCAGCACAGTAACACTCACATAGTGCAGAATTTGCCAGATTGTTGGAGTATCTCACAACATAAATATTTTTAAAAAGCATACCCATTTATCTATGTCCCTAACAAAAAGTTAGGCTGTTCTCAGTGCAAAAGTGCAACATCACGTGGTGTTTCACAGAGAAGACAATTTTTCAGAAAATTTGCCATGTCATTGTAGAACATAAAACTATTTAATGTCAAGCAAATAAGTAGTGTGTCACTTGGAATGACAGAGACACTATCATATGATATTTGAGAGTAAACCCCACCTGACAAATCTCACTTTAACCACGTTACGCATGTGTGTGTGTGTATGTTTGTGTGTTTGCATCTGTGTGTGTGCACCTGTCTATGTGTTTTCGAGTCTGCCGGTGTATAAATCTTTCTGTCTATGTGCTTTGGTATGTGTGGGACTCTGTGTGCGTGTGTGTGTGTGTGTCACGCACCTGGAGAAGGCTTTGGAACAGTTGGGGCAGATGTAGGGTTTCTCCACGCCCCCCTGGTGTGAGCGCACGTGGTGACTCATGCGGTCCTTGCGTTTGAAGCGCTGCTGGCAGATGGGGCAGCTGAAGGGCTTCTCGTCCGAGTGGGACAGACGGTGGCGGTTCAGGTGATACACGTCCCGGAAGGCCTTCCCGCATGTCTCACACGCGTGGTTCTTACGGACCGGGTTAGAACTCGGGTTCACCGGACGCTGCTGAGGACCAGGAAGATGGAGAAATAGATAAATAGGTAGATAGATAGATAGATAGATAGAAGAGAGGAAGCAGGAGAAAGGTGCATGAGAAAAAAAGCAGAGACAGCAGGGGCAAGGGCCCACAGCAAAGCGATTACAGTTCTCATCCCAGAGGAAAGGCACAGGTGGAGCAATAAGTCTGTCATCATTTATGTTTTATCACATCTAATCTATCCCATCTAATCATCTAATCTATTAAGGCATTGATACTAGTGATATAAAAAAAAACTAGTGTTTTAAGTATTTCTAAGGACTGTATCAGACTTAGCCTAGCCTAGCCTATCATACTATTGCTGAACTCGCACTTCAAAATGGTGGCCCATTAAAAGAAGACTTAAAAGTGACACAAATATCTGTCTGTTGTCAATGATTAGACTGGTTAGCCTTCAGGTGGCCACTATGCTGAGTTTAGAGCTGGATGGTTGTGCTAAACAATATTTGGGCCAAATTAGCTTGCTAATGCTACAACTCTGCACTAATTAACCTTACACACACTCAACGACCATAAAATCATTTACCCGCACCACTGAAAACACACACACACACACTCACACATCTGTCTCTTCAGCACTTCCCAGTATTACTGAACAACACACCCAGTATTACACACACACACACCTGTGCATCAGTCTAGAGGGCGCACAGCCCACCCACCTGTACAGTCTCCCCCGTTGCCATGACAACTGCAGCAGGTGCTGGGAGCGGGGTGACGGTGGTGGCCACGCTCACCATGGTAACCGCGTTGCCGTCCTGTTGCTGGGCGACCAGCGTGGCGTTGGGGTTGGCATGGGGGCTTGGCAGAACTGTGGCCTGCTGGTGCTGCTGCTGCTGCTGATGATGGGGGTTCAGAGGCTGGGGGATGGACAGGTGGAGGAGGGAGAGAGGCACGGTGGTGCGCACCTCCGTCGTCCCCATGCCCACCACCCCCATGGCCACGTCCACGCCCGCTCCTCCGCCCCCCTCCTCCTTGAGGGCGGCAGCGGCAGCCTCACGCTCGCGGGTGGCCCGGTCCTTCATGCGCACGCCCGTGTGAACCGACTGGTGCCGCCGCAAGTTGTAGCTGTTCTTGAACTGCTTGCTGCAGATGGCACAGATGTGGGCCACACGTCCAGGCCGAGACACCACCGGCTTCACTGCTGGAGAGCGGCAGGAGAGAGGGAGAGAAGAGGGAGAAAAAAAGAAAGATTAAATGGAGGAAGGCAGGCACAAAAAGTAAAGTTTAGCCAGTTAGTGGAAGGATGTGGGTGTTGCAGTGTGGGGATATGGAGCTTGGAGAGTGTGGGGATGTTGACCAGCTGAGGACTGGGAACTGTGCCTGAGTCTTTCCTCAGCAGCCTACTCTTCTACTCATCCCAGCTGGATCCTTCATTCAGACACAGACTACCTCTGCAAGTGTCTCCCTCTGGCCTCGCCCCCTCCCTCCAGGTCCCGGTTCCCCTCTCACACCCCCACCACCCCCACTTACCTGGAACCGGCTCCTCATTCAACGCTGCCGTGTCCACTGTGGAGGGCGGGGCCATGTGCTCCGGAGGCGGGCTTTGGGAAGAGGTCGTGTGGACGGGCAGCAGCTCCGATTGGAGAGAGCCCTCCACTTGGGTTTGGGTGGGTGTGGTCTGGGGGAAACAGAAACAAATACAAACCATTCGCACTCCCCCTCACACATACACAATTTACTGTACTTTGGGGGTGACTTATTAAACGGCTACTTTAAATGGCTACCAAAACACTACACTGACCGTTTGACCCACTGTCAGAAAAAAAAGCCTCACACAAGCACGCACATGCTCGCAGGTCTGCAGCTGCTTACCTGGAAGAGAAAACTGCTCCACGCAGCATCCATTTTGCTCGGCGCAGAAGAATCCAGTCAGCTAAGTATTCCTAATAATTGCGCTGTGACGGCGCCGAGAGCATTAGGCTGCTCGAGCGACTGCCGTTATACCGCGGATCTAAGTATTGGCAAACTATATATAAAAACAAAGCCCTGATGCGGTATTAATCACTGACTGATTCATATAGCTATATTATGTCATCTAATTATTACCTATGGATTAAAACGCAAAACCGATTTGAACATATGACTATAAATCTGAATGCTGTGGACTATTTATCTTATACTTTGTCTTCTAACTTTAACGCATCGCATTACAGGGTTTCGCCTGTCAAAATAGCGCATTACTTTTAATATGCATGACTTTAAATTTTTAACATATCAGCACACGAAATCAATAATGTTGTTTTTAAAATCTTAATCATGCATGATGCTAACACTGATCATAATGATTGAATGTATTTCAGGTATTTTTCAAAAGTAACGTTTCCTAACACACGCATTACAACGAGTAACAGTTAATGTTTCGATTCATAAATCTGTTTTTTTCTCGATTCCCCCAACAGGCCAATGGGCTGTTTGTCGAAGCCTCGTTGTTGGATTCAAGCCCTGACCCCGGCGTAGAGCGCGCGAGCCCGGCCGCAGCCTGCCGCTCCACCTCGGCGCTTCAATTCAGGGGATGTCATCTTTCTTTTTTTATCGCGCGCTCTCCCTCCCTCCCTCCCTGTCTCTTTCTTCCTTTTCTTTTTTAATTCCTCTTTCTTCTCCCCCTCCTCTCCTTTTCTCTCTCCGCTATGTCCCAGTTGTTGTTAAAGGGATGGTTCGCGGTGGGTCGGACACCCCCCTCTCATTTCCGTCCGTGTGAATGGAGCGCAAACTCCCTGCCTCGCTCCCTCCTCCCCGTTAGGATTTCGGCCGACAGAAAAGGAACTACAGCATTGTGCAGTCGGCAACGGAATAAAGGCGTTCTCTGATGCTTACATCACACGATCCAGCGCCTCCCCCGCTTTCGGTCCTGCGCGGAGGGTAGAATAAACAACTCGCTAACGGCGCGTCTTAAAGGGGCGCGTGCAATAGACGCAGCGGGCAGCTCGCTGGGGACACGGGCGATGATGTCACACAGCTCTGGCTGGTTAGTTTGATATATGGCATGATTAGACCATGCAGCAGTAGGCCTATCCAATTGCGCAACGAGTGAATGACATACTTCATCTATTTTTGTACACGCACACATAACACCGTAGATCAAATGCTGCAGCTCCCGAACGTAGACCCATCAGCTTTAAAAGAAGAATTTTTAGTGTTACTAACATTTTTGTAAGCATTATACTTTCATACTTTTTCTCCCAGGTGTTGTTGCAGACAGTTCAAAGTACACCTTAAAATAAGGACAAAGAGACCATTCATGTTAATAACAATTTATTATCTTTTAAATTACTTTGCTTTTTTTAAACTTTTTTTTCTCCAACACATTTGAAAGACTCTTCCCCATTCGGTCAAGCCAGAATATGCTTGATTTAAGTATTTAATAAGTTTGTTCTTGTTTTTTTTTTTCTTTTAATGTAACTACTGAAAATGTCCTCTTAGCACATAGGCTTCTACCCAGCAGTCAGACAGTTAGCCAGCGAGTCCCAGAACCTGAGACACCAGCCATTAGCAGGCCTCCCAGCAGACAGGGAGCACTATGCTCTGTGCATCTCCTGTGAGTCCTTTCCTCTCCAGAGGGCCTCCTTACACCATTTAAGTTCTGGGTCCCATCAGTTTCCCGTGGGCGGAGTCCAACACCTGACTCCTGACCCCCACAGTGTTGACCAATCTCACCAATGCAGAGGAACAGACTGAGCTGTTCACAGACCCCCCCCCCCCCCAGCTTAATCAATGGTACAACCTCATTGGCCCTCGTCTGTCCATGCCCCCATTCAAATGACGTTAGGAGCTGTGCATGCACTGGTAACACTAAAGCCAAGCGTACAGGGAGGTTTCACAGAGCTGGTGTTTCTCACTGGTTTAAACGAGGAGTTCAGCATCTCTTTTTTCAATCACTATTTTCCTTCTCGTCTTCGATACTTTCCGTCTTCCTCATGGCAATTTGATCTGTATGTAGGAGTGTCTTGGCAACAAATAGTATCTGTGAGGGGAAGATTTTTTATTTTCTTTTTCCTCTGCTCCCAAACAGTTTTTTTTTGTTTGATTTTTTTTCACTAAAGCCTTGTGGTTTTTTTTTGAGTGTCTTGATGGTTCTTCTTCAACATGTGTACATACATACATACACACACACACACACACACACCTCATATCTGAACCATAGAGGACAGTGGTCCCCTTTCTTGGTGAACCTGACCCACAATCAGTGAGTGCCTCATTCCATTAGTGTGTGAAGTGACCAGTTGCTTATTTATCGGACGACACGCGTGTGTTCGGTCCAAATCCTGGCACTACCCACCGACCCAGGCCGCAGCAGCATCATCTATGGATCAGAACGACTGCTAGGTGCACCAGATGGTGGGAAATCTTAAACCAGCTGATGTGTGTAGTCTTCAGAGTTTGTGTACAAACAAAAAAAGATCTAGACTGGATTGTTCTGTAATCTCATTCAGTCAGAACACACATATACACACACATACACACAAACATACACATACGAATCACTAACAATTATTAATAAACAGCTTATTAATAATCATTAATACCAGCTGACACCTCAAACCTGACAACACAGGAATAGAAGTGTTTTTTTTGTAGTTGAGTAGTTAGTGGTTTTAAGATCCTAAATTAAGCTTCCAAGGGAGCAGCACCAGTTAAGACATCAGAGCAGCGGTGACCAGAGCGACAGCAGGTGCAAGCACACGCGTCTCCTCCACTCAACTCAGCTAAGACTGGAAAATGGGGTTCTGCTCCACTCAACTCATCAGCTCAGACTGGAACATGTGGTTCTGCTAGAATCTTCACCTTACTCAGCAAAATAGGACTAGAATTCTCAATGTACCTATAGAAAAGAAACGTGGACAGCATTGTTTACTAGTTCCATTCATATTTACAATAGAAGATTCAGTACGTGGGACAGTGACTTTTACGCATGAAGAAGCTCGGACGCAAAGTCTCCAACCTCAAAGGTGATTGGTTAACGGATGTATATAAATGCTTTCACACTTAGCACATGCATTGGCTGCTCCCCTTGAGGACTCCTGTGCCACTGAAAAAACATCACGCACACACATCCTCTCACTCGCACACAATCCTGCTGAGGTGAATTCAGGTGTGTGTGTGTGTGTGTTCATGTCAGTGAGTCATTAACTTGGTCAAACATTCAGTGTGTACGTTGGCGACGATGTAAATACTGTGGCCTGGCTCGCCATTTTCACGGTCGCCAGCGCCCCAGAGTGGCACTGTGGCATCCCCCCTTCACACTGTGCCAGGGACGAGCAAGAGAAACACCACGTGGCATCAGCCGCCAAGACGACGCCACGTGGCATCGCCCGCTAAGAAGACTTAAAGGCTGCCCACGCCACTGGCCCTCAGTGCCATTAGTGTCATATGTGTGGGTTTCCATTTCCTCTTCTCTATAACACCGATACAAAAATAATTCATAAAAACAAACGACTACGATGACAAACGTAATAAAACGATAAGGATAAAAATGTGCTCTTTCTTGCATCTCTCTCGCAATTTCATTTCCTTCACCTACTTTTTTTTATTGTTAAATCTCTACATGAATCAGAACTACAGAATCACCTCCAACACCCCCCCCCCCTGCATCCACATACACACTGTCGGTCTCTCACACACACACACACTCAGTGATTTAGGAGTAGGAGAGGTGCGAGCCGTTGGAGATGTGCGATGTGACTGACGTGCTACGGCTCAGAACCCCGTCGCCACCCGCGGCCGAGGCACCGCCACCAGAGGCCGTCCTGCGCAACGGCTGGGGGCTGTTTCTCAGCGCCATCAGACTGGGCCCTCGCACTACCAGACCCCCGCCCCCACCACGGTCGGCATAACCCCCACCCCCGGACGAGCCCGAGCCCGAGACCGAGCCCGAGGCGGGCCCCAGCGACGGGGGGGCGGGTGGCGGCGGAGGCAGCAGGGCCAGGGACTGGGAGGAGGAGCGGGAGGGGAGGTGGTGCGGGAAGGCGGACGGGTGGTGGCCGTGATGGCCGTGTGGGCCGGAGACAGGCCAGTCGCGGTCGCCGCGGTCCCTCTCGCGCTCGCGCTCACGCTCCCTGTCTCGCTCACGGTACAGCTGCGGTGTGCTCTGGTGGTGATAGTGCTGTGGCAGCTGGTGGCGGTGGTGCTGGTGGTGCTGCGACGACGAAGACGAAGACGAGGAGGAAGAGGAGCGCGAGGACGAGGGCCCGTGCGGGGGAGGCCCCAGACCCAGACCCAGGCCAGCTCCACCGTCTCCCCGGCCCCCGTGCGAGGAGGAGGAGGAGGACGACGACTCGGCCCGGCTGGGCCCACGGCGCGAGTGCGGAGGCTGCGGCTGGCCTCCACCGCCGTGGCTCCAGTGGCCGGACGGGCGTGGAGGCTGAGCCCCCGGCGGGTAGCCCTGCTTGGGGTAGGCCTCGGACGGGATGCCCGTCAGCGCCAGGCTGCTGAAGCCCAGGCGGAGGCTCTCCGAGTCGAAGGCCTCGATCTCGCTGGCCTGCCGCTCCAGAAGCGAGCGGATCCGTTCCGAGCGCTCGTTCTGCAGGGACAACATCTCCTCCTCAATCTACACACAGGAACAGACAGACAGAGAGGAAAGGAGGGAGGAAAACAATAGGGAGAAGAGTCATGTGTAAGGGGTGTCTCAAACAATGGGGAAACAAATACAGTGAAACACAACCACATCTCGTGTTCTCTTGAATATACACACACACACTTGCCCTTTGCTCTAGCTAGGCCCTATGTAAGGAGATATGCTGCTTAAGGTCTTACAGCTCACACATAAATACACACACACTCTCTCACTCTCTCTCTTAACCTGCATACGGTGCGTTTATGTACACACACACACTCTTAGAGATCCTAGATATCACACATCCACAGTGTTTCTCTTGTATGGTTCTCAATCATCCAGGTCATGGTGGACATGGTAAGTTGTAGGCAACTGAAGCTTGAAGTCACTCACGCACACACACGGACACACACACTATCACCCAGAACTCTGGGTATATACACAAACACACATTCTCTTACCCTCTGCTGAAAAGAATTTCTGCATATGGAGACACACTGCTCTAAGTCACAGAGATCAAATACACACACACATTCTCTTACCCTCTGCTCAAGTAAAGCGCTACGTATGGAGACACACTGCTCGAGGTCGTAGAGATCAAACAACCACACACACACACACACACACATTTTCTTACCCTCTGCTCGAGTAGAGCCCTGCGTATGGAGACGCGCTGCTCGAGGTCCTTGAGCTCCCTCTCATGCTGGCTGTCGGTGTGGATCTTGATCTTGCTCTGGTAGGCGTTGAGCAACTCCAGTTCTTGCTGCAACTGCATACGCAGCACCTGGTACTCCGCCTCCTGTGTCTCATCCAAGCGCAGCTGCAGGGAAAGGTCAAAGGTCAACCGGCAGGGCAGGACCAGTCCTGGGCCTATTATCCTACGCGGAAGCGGGGCATTCTGGGATAGTGGAGGCTAGGTAAGAGGGCAGGCAGGGTTTGTGAGTGTGTGTGCTCTTTAGGCTATGTTAATATCCTAAGTCACAGAGCAGTCTTTCAGCATCTGGACAGACACATTTCTCGTGTGTGTACAACAAACAACATGATTAAATTCACTCTGGTCAAATCAATATGAACACTGCCAATTTAACATATGATGCCAATTCATACATTAATTCTGGGACCAGGCCTTATCCACCCATGGGGAACAGAGATCAAAAAGACTGAATTTACATTTTCTTTTTTTGTGTGTGTAGGTTCCACACCACTGAAATAATTATGCTGTCCTTACAGTTGCAGACTGACCTGTGTTTGCTAATTAGTTAGATGCTACCGTTAACTATTGTCCTTCTACTAGCAAATTGCCCTTTGGTCATTCACTAGTTAGATGCTAGTGCTACCAACTGCTAACTATTTGATCCATTCTTGATCACTGCTCATATTTATGGCACCAACACATCCAGGCTCAATCCCAGTCTCTCCCCTTAGCCAAATCTAAAGCCTTCAACCCTAAAGAACTTCATTGGCAATCCATAGCAATCATGCCCACTGATGCCAGCTGAGTCTTTGAGGGCTCAGGGTTTAGGAGTATCATTGGGATTTTGATCTACACCGATAGAAAGCCTATCCAGCCCCCTGTTGGATGAGGTCATATCACACCTAGATGTCTGTGGTGGATGAACAGATCGAACAGGTCAGAGGCATGGAGGAAAAGGGGTGTGGTTTAGGCGGGGGGCGGGCAGGGCGTAACCTGTGATTGACGTATCCTTGCCTTACTCACAGCCTGCGTGGAGAGCATGTCGTTGATGGAGTGGTCGTACTGCTCGGCCAGGATGGCCAGCTTGCGTGTCTGCTCATCCTTCAGGCGCTTGAGCACGGCCTTGTGCTCGCTCTTGGGAGTCGACTCCAGCAGGTGGTTCCGCAGGGCCTTGTACTGACGCGTCTGAATCTTACACGTCTCCTGGAACTGACGCTTGATCTGCAGCTCCTTGGACTGCAGCCAGGGGGAGACAGAGAGAGAGAGATAGACAGGTGGAGGGAGATGGACAGAGAAGGGAAAGAAAGAGAAGGATACAGGGAACAAAAGAAGAAAATACAGAAAGAATGAAAGACAGAGTAGAAACAAAGATGGATGGTCATGTGGAGAGAGTAATGGAAACACACACACACAGAGGAAGGAGGTCCGAATCAGAGATAGCAGGTACTACGGGTGGAGTTGTGTGTGAGAATATGCATGTTTCGACAGATTATGTTTCAACAGGTCAACAGATGGCAATTGCAGGAACCCCCAAGGTTTGATTGGTTCAGTGACACTAATCAGCACTTTGAAAAGAGCCATGATTGTATCTGGGAAGACACACACACACACACACACACACTTGCTTTGAGGCACTGCAAGACATTTCTTCCAGAGCAAGAGGAGATCAGTGCACAGAACAGCATAGAGCAGCAACTCTCCACTCCGCTCCCCGGCGACCACCATCACTCACCTGTCCGTCCTGTATGCTCACACCTGCTGCCTGAGCTCCCAGCTGGACATGCAGTTCAGTTTACACACGCTTCACTTCCTTATGGACTCATCGCTCACACAGTGCAGACTGGCCTTCCTCAAACCCACCCACACACACACCCACACTCCCTCAGTGACACAGGTCTTGGCCCAAGCCAAGGTGAGGCTGGTGGAGTGTTCGGTGTAGGTGTCCCACAGGTTACCCATGCCTGGCGTGGCTGCATAGCTCATTGGTGTGCTTCTCTGGCTCACCCACGTTTATTCATGAAGGTTTTATTCTCAGTATGGTGGCTGTCAGCTAGCCTAGCACTGGTGTTGTGTAGTCGGTGGACACAGTGTGCAGTCCTGGGAGGGGGATTATGGATGAAGGGATTTTATGAGGAACTACATATGAAGATGGTGATGAAATCAAGACAAAGAACTAAAATTAAAACAAAAAACACAAATGGTCAAACGAAACAAAAATTTATTTCAGGAGTGGAGAAAAAAAATGTCAAGTATGACAAAATATATATTGCATATTCCCACCTTCACACACATATGGACAGGTCCATTAGTAAACACACACACTTGCGCTCTCTCTCTCTCACACACACACACAGATATGTTCACTCACGTTTTCATTGAGAATGAAATGAAGACAAGATGGCTACCAGGGGATCTGATTGCAGTACTGAATGACAAATACTGCAGATATGAAATGACATCATAAAAAAAAACACCTCAATGGTCTGGGAGTCTGCAATACAGCATGATGCAACACACACAAATCAGAACACAACAGAACAACACACACACAAATCAGAACACAACAGAACTTATGTAAACAAACACAAAATGAGGCCAAAATAACAAAAGCAACCCTATTGTAATATTCTGTGGGGACCAGGAAGGGGGGGGGGCATCCTGACGTTAACAGGCATGATCCCCTCCTCTCTCCCTACGGCTCTGCCAGTCAGCTGTTGCTGTGTCTGGATCAGCCAATAAGAGCCTTCAAGTGTACTGCACGTATTAGCTAGGTCTTGGGACCTCAGGATGGGCATTTTAGCGTTTGGAGGGGGGGTGTGTGCACTTTTTCAAATGACATACAGTAGATCTTTTGCACAACTGTAATATATATATATTCCACACACTCTCTCTTCTCACACACACACACACGTGCACACTCACAGACACAGGTCTATCTTCTCCTAAATGTTTCTCGTCATGGCTTCAGTGTTCAGTGCGTTTCAAAGCTCTTCATCATTTTTGCTAGACGCATCATATAACACACACACACACACACACTTCTTTGGTTGTTTTAGCTGGGCACAAACTCTGCCCTAAGACACTCAAAGGCTTCAATAATCAGATTGTCAATATGGCTTCAAAAACAGCTATAGCTCTAGCTACACTGACCCACTTCAAACAAGGTGAGCACAGCACAGCACAGGCTAGGCTAGGCTAGGCTAGTTCCCCAGCAAACTTCTGCTGCTGGTCAACAGGACTGACTCCACTACACACGCTGCCTGTCCTCACATGCATGAAAGAGGTAATAATAAAGTGTTTACATGGTAAATATTCATAATTAAGTTATTGCTAGCAAACAATAACATATGTATAGGTCTATAAAGAATCTAATAAATGATGATAACTATTTATCTCAAGCAGCTCTAGACTATCCTCCTCAAATCTCACACTCTACACTGGTTCACAAGAAAATATTTTTCTTTAAAAAGGCTCAGGTTATGTTCCTTGAGCTCCATTTGTGAATGTTCTAGAAGAGCACTGATGGGTTCAGCTTTGGTTGAATATCACAGATGAACAAAACAGAGGGCTAATCTATCAAATATTTCCAAACCACCCAGCATTCTGATTTCTCTCTTCCAGTTAAGACCAAGCTGTCTCTTCACTAACACTAACTGACCTCTCACGAGTCTCTGTTCACCTGCTCAGGCAGACTGGCCAGGCTGGGAACCACTGGAGGTTCCTAAGAGATGTACTATTGCACTGGGGTTCTCCAAAGGTTGTAGTGTTTCTGGCTCTAGGGTGAGTCTTTGGCCGTGAGGCTTCTTTCACAGTGGCAGCTGGGCTGAAATGCTTTGGTTCTGGTACTGGTCACATGACATGGTCAGGTGACCTCAAAGTCACAAGCGGCTTTTTTTTTTTTTTTTTTTTTAACTAGCACTCAGCAAGCGGTGCTAAGCTAACTTTATATGCTGAAAAGCATTAGACTTCCATAAAAGTTTACTCAAACATACACTCATACATAGCCACACATACTCCATAACATTGCACACAAATATGGTTTCAACAATAACCATAAGACATTATTCTCTTACCATTTAAGAAACAAATAAAACACTTGTAAAAAAACAACAATGAAATGAACTTTTACAAAAAGCAGGATTGTGAATGACATGGAACCTCTCGACAGAAGAGAGGGTGACATGACAGGATGGTGACTTGTATCCCAATACACACACACACACACACACACACACACACACATACACACACACACACACACAAAATGAGAGGAGGTGACCCCTGCCACCAGGACACCATGCATTTAGGAGGGGGGACTCTGAAGGGACCCAAGGAGAGTGTGAGGGAGGAACAACACACACACCGACACACACACACACACACACACACACACCATTCCAGGCTTGTTACACATCATAACCTAAATCAGACATGGACGGATGGAACAGACTGACACACTCAATCATACACTTGCCACCACTGGAAGCTCTAAGATTCCATTCCTGTTTTCTATGACCACTCTCTCATCCTTTCTCTCTCCATCCCTCCGTCTCTCTCTCTCTATCTATCTCTATCTCCACGGCACCACCTTCCCCTTCATGCTGCGCATTGAGGAGCTTCTCCGCAGGCCACTCTCCCACCTGCCTTCCTCGCGGTACATCCTCATTCTCTCCACCTTTGTCCTCCTCTCCCTCTCCCTGCGCTGTCTCTCTCTCTGCCTGCGCTCGCGCTCGGCCCGGGGGAGCAGTGTGGGCAGGCGGCTGGGCTTCTGCGTCCGCACCAGGCCCAGGGCGCGCAGGCGCCGCAGGTGGGTGGCGGGTAGCTCCTTCAGCACGCGCCCAGCGACCGCCAGCACCCCGCCGTTGGCCAGGTCGGCGAGGACCCCTAGCGGGCGTCTGAGGAAGCGCCTGAGCCAGAGGCGCGCGGAGGCGAGCGCAGCAGAGTAGCGGCTGATGGGCGGCGGACGCAGGTGGAGGGGCAGGCTGCTGACGGCCACGGGGATGCGCGATTGCCGCACGCCCCAGTTGCGCCCGGCCTTGGGGAACATGTGGTACAGGTTGCGTTCGCTGATGCCGCCCAGGAGCGACTGGCACACTGTGAAGAGCGGCCGCGGCAAGCGGAACAGGAAACGCATCCACCGGCGGCGCATCCTCTGGGGGGCGCCGTGGAGCACACGCCGGGCCGGACGCACCACCAACACCAGCAGCAGATACAGGGACAGGAAAAGCCAGGGCGAGCTGAGGAAGAAGCCCGACACCAGGGTCATGGGCACATAATACAGGCCCAGGCTCACCGACAGGCCCAGGGAGAACAGGCCCGAGCCCCACAGCGCCACCCACAGGAAGGAGGACAGCGAGAGGGAGAAGAGAGACAGCAGGAGCAGGTAGGAGAAGAAGAGGGCCAGCAGCACCAGCTCTGCCGATAGGAGCAGGGAGGGGAGGGGGGGGCAGGGGGGGGAGCGGCGGAGGGACAGGAGGAAGACAGAGAGGAAGAAGACCATGAGGACGGAGGGCCGTGCGGCCGTCGAGAGAGAGAGGAAGATAGCGATGGCGTGAGCAAGGAGGGAGGGGTGGGAGGAGTCATCGGGGAGAGGGGGAGGGGGGAGAGGGGCGAGGGGCGGGGGCTCTAGGTCCTCCAGCGTATCGGGAAAGTAGAACTCAGACAGCTCGTCAGCGTCCCGGTCGAGGGCACGCTGGCGTTGGCGTCGTCGCTCGTGGTGACGCTCCTCCAAGGGGGAGGAGACCAGCTCTGACGGACAGCCGTCGGCCACACCCCTACCATCCTCATCCTCTTCCTCGACCTCAGTTTCTGTCTCCGTCAAACTCTGGTCTCCGTCCTCCTCCTCCTCCTCATCTTCCTCATCCAACCACTGCTCACCGTGTTCACACTCCTCCGTCTGCTCTCCACCACGCATCCCTCTCTCCTCTTCTCTCTTCTCATCACTCTTTTCTTCCAGGAGCTCTTCCATGTCCTCTACTCCTGTCTGCATCTCTCCCTCCCTCTCTCCCTCTTCCTGCCTTTGATCTGTGATGTCAGCCGTGAACTCTGACCCCGTATCCACCTCATCCATCCCTCCATCCCTTGTTTCTCCCTCCTCCTCAACCTCTTTCTCTCTCCCTTCATCCTCCTTTCCCTCCTTCTCCCCCACCTCCCTCTCCCCCTTCTCCCCCTCTTCCTCCCCACACACCTCCCTCTCCTCCTGGTGGTGGTCCCCCCCCTCACTCACTCTTAGGCTCTTGGGCTGCTGGCGGACCTCCACGGCGTGTTTCTGGCGGAGCTCCTGCTCACGCCGCTTGTTGTACTCCATCTGGTTGGTGAGCTCGCTCTGGTGCTGCGTGCGGATCAGATCAGCCCGCGTGCGCTGCAGCGCCCCCAGCTGGCGGAACTCCAGCTCCTGCGTGGACTCATGGTGACGCAGCAGCATGGCACACTCCAGATCCTTCAGAGTCTGCTTCTTATTCAGGTCCTGCAGCAAGGGCGGGGGGGCAGAGAGAAAGAGAGGGAGAGAGTGAGGAAGAAAAAGAGGGCAGCAGAGAGAGAGATGGGGGTAGGGAGGGAGGGAGGGAGGGAGACAAGAGCACACCAAAAGGAAGAAAAGAGAGAAAGACCAATGGGCACAGGAAATAGAATGATAGAGAGAGAGGGAAGGAAAGAGGTAGAGAGAGAGAGAGAGAGAGAGGAGGAGAGAGAGAGAGACAAAGAATCAGTGGAGGATGTGAGGCAGTGAGAATTGAGGGAATGTGAGAGGAAGCAAAGAAGAACAGCAAAGAAACAGACACAGAGAAAGAGATGAAGGTGGAGAAAATGAAGGAGAGAAACAGAAGGGGAGTCAGAGCACAATAAAGACAAATAAAAGGGGATACAAGGGAGGGAGGAAGAGAGAGAGAGGGAGAGAGGGAGAGAGAGAGAGAGAGAGAGAGAGAGAGAGAAACAGGAAGAACTCTGAGGTTAGTTGGTAACATTTAGCTACAGCAGTCTAATGCCCTTCTGTCCACAAACACTGGTCCTGTATGAATGCAATTAATCTGTGTGTGTGTGTGTGTGTGTGTGTGTGTAATGCTGTATGTTTGGGGACTGTAGAACCTGATAATATAATCATTTCCCAATAATGTAATAACTCCTGATAATGTAATAAAATCCCTATAAATATAATAAAGCTAATTTCATTATTACATTATTGGGAGTTTATCACATTAGATTTTGCAGAACGTGATACTGTAATAATTTACTGATTTTGTAATAACTTTGGTCAGTGCTGGTCAGTTTGGCAGGACACCAGTTATAAAGTCCCAGTGGAGATAACGTGCGGACGACCCCCTACTATAAATCTGCCAAGCAGAGATGAATTGGTTAGGCACTCACCCTTCCTTGTTCTTATTAGTATTACTCCACTGCCATAGCAATCTTTTGCAGCCCATGAAGCTGTATGGACAGACACTGAAATCTAGCACACTGATTGCTAGATTGGTCCCATGATTCCTTTCACCAAGATTCATGTCAGCACCTCGTTCACTCTACCACCACCAACTGGTTACATTCACAAACACTTATGTGCAGTTCTCAAAGAATTGGTACTGCTGGAATTCTTTGATCAGACTGAGTTCAATATCGAGCTACATCTTTATCCTCTGTCATCTGGATAGGGGGATTGCTTACTCTGGCCTAGAGATGTATAGTAACTAAGTAAATATACTTTGCTAAAATATTTAAAGGAGAAATCTGGTGTGAATGTGTTCAATGTCACCGAGTGCTGCCTGTAGGGAAAAAAAAACAGAAAATCTGATACAATGTAGACCGAATAGCAAACCAATAACTAATGCTAACTGAATGGGGCATAGCGAAATGAAACTGAAAGTGAGTCTCTGTACCCCATTAGCTGTCGAGTCGATATGTCAAATTCTTGTTCTTTTTCCTACTGACAACACTCTCAAACAGGGCTATGGATTCACACCAGAGTTGTCCTTTAAATATGTTTTGGGAGTATCTATACTGTACTTGACCAACTTTTACTTTTACTTCACTGTATTTCCAGAGTTATTACTGGAAAAAACAGCGGGAAAATACTCAAGTAACACCTTTATGTACTGATGCCAGCTAGCCTAGCCATGGATGTGGAATGTTAGTAAGACCTTCCTCCCGACACTTCAGCAAATAGCAGAGCAGCAGGGTAGTGATAGAGAGAACTGGACGCTTTCCAAGCTTCACCATTTGGACCACAGAAATTGGTGACCAAGTGCTAAAACATTGACCAAAGTTATTACAATATAGGTAAGTTATCAGGTTCTGCAAATTTAATGCTAACTGATACTGTAATAAACTCTGCACTGTCTTAACACTGTATTACATTACTGGTATGGCCATTATTACATTATAATCGGGAACTTATTACATGATCAGGTTTCATTACATATTTTAGGGATGTACGAGGGGATTTCTATTACATTATCGGGAGTTTTTACATCATGGGGAAATTATTACATTATCAGGTCCTACAGGGAACTTTCAGATCCAGCCCCAGACTGTGCTTATGGGTGTGTGAGTGTGTACATGCATACAATATTTGTGGTTCTGAGGATTTGTGTAAATTTTGTGTGTATGTGATGGTTAGAAGGTGCTCTGTTGTATGTAACTATATTAGCATGTGTGGGAGTGTGAGTCCCCTTTAGTAAGTCCATCTTAGTGTGTGTCTGCCTCTCTAATATGGACTCCATCTTTTATGTTATGCAATCCCCAAATACACCCAACACACCCAGCAAACAATCATCTGAAACTTGTGTGGCAAGAAACCTTCAAAGTTTCCATTTAATGCTTGAACTGTGTGGGTTACCATTATGAATTGTGTATTTGTGTGTGTGTGTTTGTGTGTGTGTACCTCCCGCAGCAGGTCCTGCTCCAGGTTGTGTGTGTGTGTACCCCCCGCAGCAGGTCCTGCTCCAGGTTGTGTGTGTGTGTGTGTGTGTGTGTGTGTGTGTGTACCTCCCGCAGCAGGTCATGCTCCAGGTTGTGTGTGTGTGTGTGTATTTGTGTGTGTGTACCTCCCGCAGCAGGTCCTGCTCCAGGTTGTGTGTGTGTGTGTATTTGTGTGTGTGTGTGTGTGCACCTCCCGCAGCAGGTCCTGCTCCAGGTTGTGTGTGTGTATTTGTGTGTGTGTGTGTGTGTGTGTGTGT
>JAIFZK010000160.1:245000-287500 GCA_027481765.1 Tenualosa thibaudeaui
GTGTGTGTGTGTGTGTACCTCCTCCTCCTCCGCTCCCTCTGATGTGGGTCACTCTGTGTGTGTGTGTACGTGTGTGTGTGTGTGTGTGTGTGTGTACCTCCTCCTCCTCCGCTCCCTCTGATGTGGGTCACTCTGTGTGTGTGTGTACGTGTGTGTGTGTGTGTGTGTGTGTACCTCCTCCTCCTCCGCTCCCTCTGGTGTGGGTCACTCTGTGTGTGTGTGTACGTGTGTGTGTGTGTGTGTGTGTGTGTACGTGTGTGTGTGTATACCTCCTCCTCCTCCGCTCCCTCTGGTGTGGGGCCATTGTGTGTCTCGTGGAAGAGGATCTTCTTCATCTTGCGGTACTGCAGGTTGTCCAGCTCCCTCACGGCGTCCTTGGTGCGGGCAATCAGGTCCATCACCACCGTGTGGGGCCGCTCACGGCACAGGAAGTGATGCTAATGGGGACAGGAAGTGAAAGGAGAGGGATCACACTTCCTGTTGACACTTAGATAGGAAGCTACCAACCTCATACTGTATGTGTGTGTGTGTGGTGTGTGTGCGTGACAAAGAGACACAGAGAATGAGTAGAGAGAAGAAGAGAGGAGCGATCAGAGAGGGGAAAGAGGGGAAGAGAAAGACAGAAGCCCAGAGGAGAGATGGAGGGCTATACCTTCAGCAGCACATCAGAGGTAGGTCTGTCCTGAGCAATCTTCTGGAGACACGAGTCCACAAAGTTTCGGAAATACTCGGACCTGTGAGGGAGAGAGTGTGAGTGAGAGAAAGAAAAAGAGAGAGAGAAAGAGGGAGATGGGAAAGATTGGGTCAGCATGAGCAGGGTAGAAAAGAGAGATGAAGAGGTGAGGAGAGAAAAGGCAGAGAAGGAAAGAAAGAAGAGAAGAGAAAAGGAGGCAAAAGAGAGAGGAGACTGGAAGAGGGGCCAGGAGATAAGAGAAGAAGAAAAAAAGAGAGGTCAGGAGAGGCAAGTGAAGAAAGAAGAAAGGAGCACTGAAGATGAGAGGAAGAAGAGAGGAGAGGAGAAGGGGAGGAGATAAGAGAGGAGAGGAGAGGAGAAGGGGAGGAGAAGAGAGGAGAGGAGGAGGGGAGGAGAGGAGAAGGGGAGGAGATAAGAGAGAAGAGAGGAGAGGAGGAGGGGAGGAGATAAGAGAAGAGAGGAGAGGAGGAGGGGAAGAGAGGAGAGGAGAAGAGAGAAGAGGAGGAAATAAGAGAGGAGAGGAGAAGAGGAGGGGAGGAAATAAGAGAGGAGAGGAAGAGGAGAAGAGAGGAGAGGAGGAGGGGGGGAGATAGGAGAGGAGAGGAGAAGAGAGGAGAGGAGGAAGGGAGGAGATAAGAGAGGAGAGGAGAAGAGAGGAGATGAGGAGGGGAAGAGAGGAGAGGAGAAGAGAGGAGAGGAGAGGAGGAGGGGAGGAGATAAGAGAGGAGAAGAGAGGAGAGGAAGAGGAGAAGAGAGGAGAGAGGAAAGGAGAGGAAGAGGGGAGAGATGAGGAAAGGAGAGGAGAGAAGAATAGAAGAGAGATGAGTTGAGATGAGGAGAGGAGAGAAGGGAGGGAAGAAGTGAAGATGAGAGAAGCGGGGGGAGGGGAGAAGTGAAGAAAAGAGAAGAGTAGAGGAGAGGAGAGGAGAGGAGAGGAGAGGAGACTGACCAGTGGTTGGACTGCAGGACAGGGCTCTCGTTCTGGGCGATGTGGTATAAGGCACTCATCGCATTCATGTTAAACAGCGGCGGCTTCCTCTCAGCTACAGGGAGATAAGCACATTTCACTCACATGGGATTGGGCACGTGTGTGTGTGTGCGTGTGTGTGTGCGCGTGCACACAGGGACACAAGCACAGAGGGACCTGCCATTTCACTCACATAGGATTGTGTGTGTGTTACTGTACAGCACAATGGAATGTCTTTTATTGCAGTGTGTGTGTGTGTTACACAAAAAACTCACCCAGTTCTATACAGGTAATGCCCAGTGACCACACATCCACTTTGCCATCATACTGTCCCTCGTCCATGGCCAGAATCACCTCCGGAGCCATCCTACACACACACACACACACACACACACACACACACACACACACACACACTCAGGTCAGAGTCAGTGGCATTAAGGTTGGCAGCATTCAGAAAGTATTCCGACTGGTGCTGGATATCTCTCTGAGCTGACTGACTGACTGACTGCAAAGTGGAAAAATCTCACCAGTAGGGGGTCCCCACGAAGGAGTTGGCAGGAGCCACGATGGATGCCGACCCAAAGTCACCCAGCTTGACCTGACCAGGTTCCGTCAGGAGGATGTTACCGGCCTTGACATCCCTACACATGACACACACACACAAACGCACACACACAAATGACACAAATTTGAATGCAACTTAAATGTATTTAATGTAATACTACTTAAATGTATTTAACGTAATGCAACTTTAATGTATTTAACGTAATGCAACTTTAATGCATTTGGAGAAGCAGAAACAGAAGATCAATGCAGGGGTGGGTGTGCACAAAAATACTGAAGAACTTTATACACACACACACACACACACACACGCACACAGAGGCCCACACACACACACACACATACACACAGACACACACACACAGCACATTAGTTGTAGAAGCTTAGCATGGTGTTGCCAAAGGGAGGACTTTAATTATGCTAGCTGTCTGGAAACTCTATGCCGTGTGAGTGTGACTGTGCTTTACGTGAGGTGTGTGTTTGCGAGAGAGAAGCACTACACTGCCATTCCACTGTACTGTCTGCATGAGGGAGGAAGCAATCAGCTCATGCTGAGTCGTGGAGAACAAGGAAGGAAGGACCACTCAGGATCAGGGTTCCCAGCCCACCTACTGTAGATCCACAGTCCCTCCCTACTGCACGCTCCGTCACCCCTCCCCCACCAGCCACTAGTACGCACAAGACAGGCTGACAGACAGACACCATTTCACTGCATGTCTTACGCCCACTAACTATATACATGTGTACATGTGTCCTTGTATGCTTGTACAGGGAGACCCCCCCCTGCTTTAGCAGCTAAATATCTGGGCTCCAGATTCACAGACTCAAACTCCAGTCTGTTATGTGCAGTCAAACAGACCGTCAAAGACTCAAACTCCAGTCTGTTATATGCAGTCAAACAGATCGTCAAAGACTCAAACTTGCATTTGTTTTAGCCAAACACTCAGAGGCCGTCCACACTGCAACGTTTTTCTGTTAAAACTGAGAAGTTTCTAGACCCCGGCACACAACAAGCAGTAAAAACAACAATGGAGGACAACGGAGTTGTGTTTGTGCTCTACGCACATGCGCTCTCTGGTGTTGGTGTGTCCAGTGGCTCTGGCTGTATCTGTTTACAGCGCCACATATAGATGTGGAATACAAATTACATCGTTTTCTCTCAGTGTTCCGTTGTCGTGAGGTTGCGGATATTTTTCGCTCCGGCTCGTGTGTGGGCACAGATTTTTTTAAACCCGCGAAAAAAAAAAATACGGGACCGCTGTGATGTGGGCGGGGCTTATAACTCATAGCTGTTATAATCAGACTGAAACTTGTTTGTCTGCTATTCTCAGACTTCTTTTCTGCTCCAGACACAGACAAGACCTCCACTCAGCTCAGACAAGCCCTCCTCTTAGCTACTACAGACTAAAATTCTGTTCAGTTTGTTCAACTTTTCCATCCCAGTTTACATATTTAATATGCAGAACATTCTGGTTCCTCAAACTCCATGTTCTGATCTAGTATGCAGGAGAGGAGGTGTATACGACACACACACACAGCAGCTTAGAGCAAGATGTGGGCCAGAGTACTGGGGCCGACAGAGTGTGTGTGCATGCATCCGTGTCCTCTGAGAGTGTGTGTGTCCTCAGAGAGAGAGAGAGAGAGAGAGAGAGAGAGAGAGAGAGAGAGAGAGAGAGAGAGAGAGAGAGTGTGTGTGTCTCCTCAGAGTGTGTGTGTGTGTGTGTCCTCAGAGAGAGAGTGAGTGTGTGTTTCCTCAGAGTGTGTGTGTGTGTGTCCTCAGAGAGTGCGTCAGTCTCAGTGTGTCTATTCTCTGACTGGGGTCAGGGCACAGCCACTTACACCACATTGGGTCTGCATGACTCAGTCACACACACAACCACTCAAACAGACAGACAGACAGACAGACACACACACACACACACACACACACAAAACCACTCAAACAGACAGACAGACACACACACACACCAGCAGACAGACATGTTAGCAGGTGGTGGGCGGAAAAACACTTGCATCTCGATTAAGTGCTGAGATCACAAAGCACTCCGACACAGAGCTGAAAAAGCTGGAGAGAGAGAAGCAGAGGAGAGGAGAGGAAGAGAGGAGGGCTGAAAAGGGAGGAATGGGAGGAAAAGAAAAACAGTGAGAGAGAACAGAGAGGACAGAGGAATAAAAAAGAGAATCGAAAAACCTGCACAGGGCAGGATAAGAAAGAGAGAAAAGAAAGTGTAGTGAGGATGAAGGAGAGAAAGAGAGATGGGGTGATGAGAGAGGAGGAGAGAAAGAGAGATGGGGTGATGAGAGAGGAGGAGAGACTGTAAGAGGAAGTGTGAGGTGTTTTTACCTGTGGATCATGTTGTGGGAGTGAAGGTACACCAGGCCTTGCAATGCACCATGGGTAATGGCTGCTATTTCTACTTCCTGTAGGGGCTTCTTGTGAACTGCAGAATAGAGGAGAGAATGGAGAGAGGGAGTGAGGGATGAGGAGAGCAGAGGAGTGGAGAGGAGAGGAGAGGAAGGTAAAAATGGGTTTGGTGATGCTTGTTCCCGTTCTGAAAATAGCACTTGGACGCACTCGCTGTCTCACACAAACACACTATATATAAGAGACAAACTCACCCAGACACACTTGATCAGGGACACACACACACACTCTCTAGCAGACACACTCACCTTCCAACAGATCTGAAGCTGAACCCAGACAATACTCCATCACCAGCTGAGAGATATAGAGAGAAAGAAAGAAAGAGACAGAGAAAGACAGAAAGAGAGAGAAAAAAAGAGAGGCAGGGGAGTGAGAGCAAGAGAGAAAGAAAAAGAAAAAGAGATGTGGGAGTGAGAGCAAGAGAGAGAGAGAACAAGAACGGGAGGAAAAAAGAGAGAGAGAGAGAGAGGGAGAAATGTTTTCACAAGTTTCAGCCAATGTTCAAACACTACATAGAGGGAAAGCAACACACTGCTCTCATCCCTTTGACTCCCAGCAGCACACAAATGCACACACACACACACACACTCACTCACTCACTCACTCACTCACTCACTCACTCACTCACTCACTCACTCACTCACTCACTCACTCACTCACTCACTCACTCACTCACTCACTCACTCACTCACACACACACACACACACACTCACTCACTCACACACACACACACACACACACACACACACACACACTCACTCACTCACACTCACTCACACTCACTCACTCACTCACTCACTCACTCACTCACTCACTCACTCACTCACTCACTCACTCACTCACTCACTCACTCACACACTCACTCACACACTCACACACTCACTCACTCACTCACTCACTCACTCAAACACACTTACCCAGGCGGTGTGTTCTCGCAGGTAGCATCCTCTGTACTCCACTGTGTTGGGGTGACGCAGCTTCTGAAGGAACTTTACCTCTTTGATAATATCCTGCCATTTCTGCAGCACACACACACACACACACACACAGTTAGAGATCTTGCATAATGTACACACAAGTCTTGCATAAGATACATGCACAGCTGAACTGCGCAAGCACGCGCACACACACACAGCTGCACAATGCTAATAGTCAAAGACACACACACACACAGCTGCCCAACGCAAAGTCAGACACACACACACACACACGCACGCACGCACACATACACACACACAGCTGCCCAACGCTAATAGTCAAAGACACACGCACACACACACACACAGCTGCCCAACGCTAATAGTCAAAGACACACACACACACATAACACATACACACACACTTCTGCCTCAGCAGGCTATTGTTCCATGCCTTAACCCAGATAAACTATGTGTTTGTCACTTGTAGCTGTGAGCACTGTGTGTGTGTGTGTGTGTGTTTGCCTGCAAAAGAGCTACTTCTGTGGGTGTTCATAAGGGCATGTAGGTGTGAATGTTAGTCAGAGAGCATGTGAGAACACATAAGTGTGTGTGTGTGTGTGTGTGTGTGTGTGTATCTGAGCTCTAGTGTTTGAGAATGATCAAGCATGAACACGTTTTTAACATGCTCATTAAGGGAAGACAGACACTGCCAAGCATGAGTTCTTATTACTGACTGATTGATTGATTGCCTGACTGACTGTGTGTGTGTGTGTGTGTGTGTGTGTGTGTGTGTGTATGTGTGTGTGTGTGTGTGTGTACACACTTACCTCATTGGACTGTTTGCCACTGTAGGACATCTTCTTGATGGCGACCACCTCATTGGTGCGAATGTCCGTGGCCTGAAGGAGAGGAGAGGAGAGGAAAAAAAGAGAAGAGGAGAGGAAATTAAAGGAAAGGTAGAAGAGAGAAAAAACAACGGGAAAGGAGAGGAGAAAGGGTAGAAAAGAGAAGAGAAGAGAAGAGTCAACATTATAAGAGTGAGTCTAGAAACCCACTCAAACACCAGTAGCCATGTTGGGTGATTTATTACATTTAATTATTCTGTTGTTACGTCAATTCATTCACTCCTAATCCCTAACAAACACAAGTCCACAGTCCATACTGAGGGCCAGGCTCCAGCCTCCAGACAGGGGGAATCCCAATGCCACCCTAACCCCTAACCCTTGAACCCTCAAAGACTTCACTGGCAGGAAGCCAATCATGAAGTCGATTGACTAGCAGGAAGATGCCAATAAGCTACCACGGTTGATTCATGCCAATTAAGTGTTTGTGGGTTCAGGGCTATTGGGGGACACTGGCATTCAGGACTAGTACTGTGGCCCTCTAGAATCTTGGGACATGGGAGAATGCACTGCAAGGCTCAGATAATCAATAATGCTACCTTGACGTGGAGTGAAGGGTAGTAGGCTTTGTTTGGTGGAAAGAGACCCTGCTCCAAAGAATCTTACCACCAAAGTGGGTGTTACTGGGTTGCATTAATAAACATTGTGTTCAAACAAGTTCAATCGCAATCAGTACTCTGCTCCAACATTGGCCATGTCAAATGTCTAACAACAGTGAACACATCTTGCAGAGGAAGTCTGAAAGGAGGAAGAGGAAGCTTTCATGTATAAAAAGTCTAAAGAGTCAAAGAAAGGCTTGATACACAGATGCAAACAAACTTCTAAATTAATAAAATTCATATTAATTCTTGCGATCTCTGGTCTACACACACACACACACACAGACTTACAAAGTAGACGGCCCCAAAGCTGCCATGGCCAATCTCGCGCAGGTCAGAGAAGAGTTTTTCGGGGTCCTCCCTGAAGAACAGCTCTGCCACCTCGGGGTCCTTCAGGCTCCCTGCCCGTACACTGGACGGCATGGCCAGCGCCTGACATGCACGTGCGCGCGCACGCACACACACACACACACACACACACACACACACACACACACATTAGAGAGGCCCACAGTACACAAAAACACCCACCTTACAATATCACAATACATTCTTTAAATGCACAACACACACATATGTGCACATGTTAAAATAGCCCACTAGAACACAAACATACACATGAACACACACACGAAGACAGACATCATAGCCCACTAGAACGCAGCCTCTCACACCAAGCCTGTCTGCTATATAGACTGATAGCAGTGGTAGCATTCCGCATTAACTACAGCAATCCATAAACAAATATAGGTGGAAGGGCAGAATAGCCTGAACACAAACCCATCTATACCACACACCTGAATACACACCCATCTATACCACACACCTGAACACACAACCATCTATACCACACACCTGAACACACACAACCATCTATACCACACACCTGAATACACACCCATCTATACCCCACTCCAACACACACCCATCTATACCACACACCTGAACACACACCCATCTATACCACACACCTGAACACACACAACCATCTATACCACACACCTGAACACACACCCATCCAACACCCCACCCTCGACACACACCCATCTATACCCCACTCCAACACACACCCATCCATACCACACACCTGAACACACACCCATCTATACCACACACCTGAACACACACCCATCTATACCACACACCCATCTATACCCCACCCCAACACACACCCATCTATACCCCACCCCAACACACACCCATCTATACCACACACCTGAACACACACCCATCCAACACCCCATCCTCAACACACACCCATCTATAACCCACTCCAACACACACCCATCCAACACCCCACCCTCGACACACACCCATCTATACCCCACACCTGAACACACACCCATCTATACCACACACCTGAACACACATCCATCTATACCACACACCTGAACACACACCCATCTATACCACACACCTGAATACACACCCATCCAACACCCCACCCTCGACACACACCCATCTATACCACACACCTGAACACACATCCATCTACACCACACACCTGAACACACATCCATCTACACCACACACCTGAACACACACCCATCTACACCAAACACCTGAACACACACCCATCTACACCAAACACCTGAACACACACAACCATCTACACCACACACCTGAACACACACAACCATCTATACCACACACCTGAACACACACAACCATCTATACCACACACCTGAACACACACAACCATATATACCACACACCTGAACACACACAACCATCTATACCACACACCTGAACACACACAACCATCTATACCACACACCTGAACACACAACCATCTATACCACACACCTGAACACACACAACCATCTATACCACACACCTGAATACACACCCATCTATACCCCACTCCAACACACACCCATCTATACCACACACCTGAACACACACCCATCTATACCACACACCCATCTATACCCCACCCCAACACACACCCATCTATACCACACACCTGAACACACACCCATCCAACACCCCACCCTCGACACACACCCATCTATACCCCACACCTGAACACACACCCATCTATACCCCACACCTGAACACACACCCATCTATACCCCACACCTGAACACACACCCATCTATACCACACACCTGAACACACACCCATCTATACCACACACCTGAACACACACCCATCTATACCACACACCTGAACACACACCCATCCAACACCCCACCCTCAACACACACCCATCTATACCCCACCCCAGCACACACCCATCTATACCACACACCTGAGCACACATCCATCTATACCACACACCTGAGCACACATCCATTTATACCACACACCTGAACACACATCCATCTACACCACACACCTGAACACACATCCATCTACACCACACACCTGAACACACACAACCATCTATACCACACACCTGAACACACACAACCATCTATACCACACACCTGAACACACATCCATTTATACCACACACCTGAACACACATCCATTTATACCACACACCTGAACACACATCCATCTACACCACACACCTGAACACACACAACCATCTATACCACACACCTGAACACACACAACCATCTATACCACACACCTGAACACACACAACCATCTATACCACACACCTGAACACACACAACCATCTATACCACACACCTGAACACACACAACCATCTATACCACACACCTGAACACACACAACCATCTATACCACACACCTGAACACACAACCATCTATACCACACACCTGAACACACAACCATCTATACCATTTAGTAACCCATATGACACACCTATGACTCACTTCATAGCAAGTCAACCAAAGGTTCATGGCTTAAGTCATAAATTCTACTGACACAATCCAATTGGATACATATCTATTTCCATTAATAGCCCTGGGGTTACAAATTAGTAGCCTAATTGTTTTCATCATCCTTAAAAAGAAGTCATTTGTTATCTTCTGAATCCAGTCATATTTAGGCTAACTTTACCTATGACTCACACATCATAAAGAATTCAGGCAAAAGCCATGTTACTTGCAAATAACATTCTCTACATTGGTTCATGTCTTAGAGGTCTCCAACAGATAGTTCCCACCTTGCTGACAGTGGATCTCCACCTGCTTAAGAGTAGCTCCCTAGGGTCAAATTAAATGTAAATACATCTCAGAATATAGCCGCAAAAGGAATTAAACCTGATAAAGTCTCTATGAAATCAAATTTAAACATCCTGCCCCGACTGGTACAAAATCATAACAGTTGCCAGTTTTTCTATTTTTTTTCATATTTTGATGCCACTTTAGATGAGTGCTTATACCATACCGTGTGTAAGATGGTAAAGAATGTAAGGTCTATCTCTTGGTCTATCAGTAACACTGACGTAAAATAGGACTAGAATAGCTCCCAGCCATGTTGATTTTGTCAAAGTAGCTCTCAAAGGAAAAAAGGTTGGAGACCTTTGGTCTGGTCTATTTCATCTCAAGCTCATCTGTTCCTGAATGCACATGGTGTCTGATTCTAGGCCTAAAGGAACAGCCTTGTTCATAGCGTTTACATGTATGGAGCAAATAGGCCGAGGACACAAACCCTTGAAGCCTTGAGTTTTGTTTTTTTTGTGTGTGTTGTACATACACAGGTCGAGGCTGAAAATGGTGTGAACTAGGCTAGTTCTCTGACGAAGACTAATAACAAGCTCAACAGTGGGATAAAATCCAATTTCGACATCGTACATTTTACTCAAAAGGTATTTCCTTCAAACGTCTGTACAAATCTATAATGTAGTGCATTTCCAGGGCAGCAAAGGCTACACTGTATGTATGGAAACAATGACACTAGACATGATTCATACACCCACTTGCCTCTCCTTCTCTCTCTCAAACACCTTCCATCCAGACACCACACACACACAAACATGCACACACACAGACACCTTCCATCCAGACACCACACACACACACAAACATGTACACACACAGACACCTTCCATCCAGACACCACACACACACAAACATGCACACACACAGACACCTTCCATCCAATGCACGCTGAAACATCACACTCTTGCAGGGTGGCATAATCAGAGTAAAACCTGTCTTTCTCTTTCACACTCTCACTCAGACACACACACACACACACACACACACACACACCATCCTGTATACATGGTCGCATAAACATACAAGAGTAGTCTTTTCCTGCTGCTTATGACCCATGTAAATGCACAGATAACTAGTGTGTGTATAGGCCTGAATCATAAGGTTCCATAATGTATGGTCCATGAGATAGCCTAGCCATTAGCATGAGGCTGGTGTTTGTTCTTCCACTAAAATCTTAGTGATTTGTGAAATTCTATTTCAGCATGCTTCACACGCACAGTCTAGCCTAGCATTCACTCTCGGCCTACTGACAGTCAAGAGGTCTGACTGCCTTCCAAAATGCCATACAGTATAGGCTTAGACATTTAAAAAGGAGTGTTAAGCCAGTATTGAACGCACACACACGGACCTATGACTTTCAAGTGCTACACAAGGGGCCATGTCTACACATGAAGTACATACATAAAACAGACACACGTAAAGACACACTCCACTGACTTCACACAATGCACCATCCCTTTCTTCTTCACACACACACACACAGGCTCAGTCAACCATCACAATTATATGCGCACACACACTGCAAATGGCTGAATGCATGGTCTCTTACTGAAAACACACACCCCTCATATATGATGTCTCTTGTGCTGCTATATTGCAAGTAAAGACCCACATAAAGGAGGTCACAGCTAGAGGCTTATATGGGTTAGGGCCTACATCAAAACATCCTGTTACAGCTAGCATGCTACTTTATGACCCATATCAGACATAGTAAGTGATGCACAGCAGTCTCACACACATAGCCAAGAGACGCCACAAAATTGAGTCTTCGGGGGCGTCTTTGAAACTCCATTAGATGGGTGGCACTTACAAGTACCATGCATAATTAAGCACATATCTTACAATTACTCTACTACAAACAGACTTCCACACAACCTAATGAATACACTATCGTCTAAATTGGGCTGCACTCGGTCCTCCCAGAACACAATTGGAAAATGGGATAAAATACTGTGCTTTTCCTCCTCTGGGCAAGAGATGCGTGCGAAGGACCGATTCCAAAGCGACTTATGCTAAATAATATAACCTATATCGTGTCAATGTGATCTAACGTTAGTGAAGTTATAAAGGGGAAGCTAAATTGAGTATCAAGAATACTGTATTAAGCAAGACAAGAGGAGCGACTGCTGTGTATTTCCTCCGATCTTGCATGACCAGAGCTCGGACATCATTAAAGACGCGGTGATGCTAATGACCATAACCTTCACGTTATATGAAAAACACTCATGGGATTTGTGCTACAGAAAAATGTACAGTGACCTACTTACAATCTTTCTGCATTTTTTAACATTCTGATTAACACAATTCCACTACAACAGGATCCCTTTACATCTGACTGACAAGTCAGCAGGCACCGGAAAAGAAGAGGGAACATACGACAGGTTTTCTTCACCAACAAACATCTATTGTAGGCTGCACAATTATTTAACAACACCGTTGCCAGCAAATGGCGCTTACCCATACCACACCTTTCTCGCTTTAGTTAAGGCGTTCTTGCCTTATACCAGTAATAAGATCAAGCCAACTGGTAATTTGACAGCTGGCCAGCCAGCTACGTGAGTGAAAAATACAGGTCGACAGGCTGCAATTGATAGCCTGCGCTAGCTCCCGCTTGACTGATCAATTAGAGCTAGCTAGCTAGCAGGCTTGGTCTGCTGGGTAGACCTTTAGCGTAAAAAGCTAACGTTAGCTAACAACAGTCTTGCATCTTCTTACCGCACCAAATGGGTCATTTGATACGACAGCAAAAATGCATATTATTCTTCAAGTTACATTGTCAGCACCATCTTGCAGAGACGCACGTAAAATATGACATACCAAAATAATCACGTGCAATAGACGCTTGCCAGCAAGCTAGTTAACATTTATCTGGTCAAGTAATAAATTATTTATGACTGTGCCCTACCGTGGTTTATGGAATCCACTGTAGCTAGCTTCAGCTAGCTAACTGGCCTGGCAAAGAAAATTGGCTTCTTTTTCCCCGTTTTTATTCACCGCACACGAGTAGCATTGTCTTTCATATGGACTCCATCCTCGAAATGCTTAACGGTCTTCTCCGGTAACTGATTAGCTAACTGGTCGACTGGTTAGCTATCGTTGGCTGTGCTTCACAATTGATCTGACTGACATAACCTGTTCGAACAAGGAATACTCCCTGCTAGCTGTATAGCGCTTAGCTCTCCAATCAAGAGCCTAGCCTAATAATCAGCTGATTGTCAATCTGAAACGGGTCGCTAAATTAAACTAAAGTCGACGGTCTGTTGCATTTGTTGCCATTGCAACCGAAATACCCAATTCTCGTGGAGTTGTTCATTTAAATGATTACTGGCACAGACCGAGTGGTTACACCATTTCTATTTTCCCCTGTTCTATTTCATCCGCTTTTTGTTCAGAACTTCATGATGGCGGAACGGGGCGGGAGCCGACCGGAAAGCGGAAAAGAGGGAAAAAAATAGCAATTACTTCTCTCCTGGTGCAGTAGAGAGTCAATCATTCAAACATCACAGTCGCCTACCTTAGGCTTGGAGTTGTAAATACAAATACAGAGTAGGCTAGGTCATGACATTTGATCCCTGATGTAAATAACGCAACTTTACATGGTCTGAGGCGTTACACAATCACCCAAACGTACAGACACGGCTTAAATGCACCAAATGCACGTTAAAACTATATGTTTGTGTGTGTGCGTGTGTGTTGCTAGAGAGAAGGGGGTCAGGCAGTTGTGCTGCCATCAGATTACATCCCATTTAAATAATTTAAATCCTGTTTTTAAATTCTGATTTATGCAATGATGTACAATGTAATTTGTTAATTTATTTCTATTAGCTGTGTCTAACCTAATATTTTAAGTTGTAAGCCGTAAAAGTGTAGAGAACATAAAATCATGTTTAGTATAAAATAAGGATAAGTCCTCCATTTTCTGATTAACTTTGTGCATCATCACATGCATGCAAATATTCTATCAGCCTTTCTTCTCTGCTCACACACACACACACACACACACACACTTTTTCTCTGTCAACTCAGTCTGGGTAATCTCAGTGTTATCCAGAGGTACTGTGGTAAGACAACACTGAAAGCATGAAAACAGACAAAACAGTGACTGAGTTTGAAATGATGCGTCATTGTCTGTGTGCATGTGTGTCTGACAGGGCAGGTGGGAGTTACCTGCATGAGTAGCCCATTGGACTGTGTGTCAGGACCGGGCCGGGCTAGTCTTCAGGAGAGATGGAGTTATGTCTTAGGGACAGTCCAGGACTGGGCCAGGGGCTGCTGATCACAATCAGGCATGCTGGGAGGAACTCTGACCTTTACTGTCCACAGGCAGAAAAGTCTCCTCTCCAGCGTCCCATGCAGTGGTCAGTGACGAGCTCAGATTGGATGGTTCAAACACACTTCGCTTCTGAGTATTAATTAATTAATGAATGAAGGTTGGACTGAAATATCTTCCCATCAGATCCAGTCCCCTGGAGGACTGCTGAGGCCATAAAGCACAATTAAAACAACCTCCTATCATCAGATAATCCCGCTCTTACATTTCATTTTGTGTTCCCATGTTTTCATGTTTCTGCATATCTGCAAATCCTGTTGTATTCCAGAGAAATGCCTCTCTGCCGCAGCTCCATCGGTGCATAAATCGCCCTCTGCTCAAAGCCTCGCCCTCTGCTCTAACCATAGCCCTCAACCACACCAAACAAAAGCTCTTATTTAACTGCCGGAAACGACACCGTTATATACACAGGGATCTAATCCTTACTACACCCCAGCAGCAGCTAAAACTGCAGTGTCAAACGTTAAATATAACTTCCACATTCATGACACTTTTGCTGGAAGCCATTAGAACTCCACATTCACCTCCTATCTTTGTAAACCATGACACTTTTGAAGAAAGTGCACTCATATTTACTTTAGCAAACATTTCCTCACCAGTGACCATAGTGACCATGTGGCTAGTGTTGCATGCTGCTAGAAGTTATGGTGGTAATGGGGGGTCCATTTGTCCTGTATATCACACGCACATTACTGTGCTCTATAATGAAATGAAATCAAATGAAAAAACAATAGGAGGAAAGCAACAAAAGCAGCCAAATGCCCAGCGGATGCTCTGTGATGTCCCCATAAAGGCTGTGTCTGTGTGTGTGTGTGTGCGCACATGTGTGTGTTTGTGTGTGTGTGTGTGTGTGTGCCCTCTCTCTAACTCCCTGTTTCTTCTCTGCGGGGGCGGGTGGATAAGCCTGTAACAAATCCATCCATCTATCACTCGTCCAGCTCACCATATCACCCCATCCATGTTGTCATCCCCTCCAGTCGTTCACCTCATCAACCCTATCACCTCATCCACATCTTTTGTTTTCCCCTCCACTCATTCACCTCATCAACTCCATCACTCCATCCACCACATTATTTGTGCTTCTTTCCCTTATCTTTACCTCATCCTATGACTCCACCCCCTATATCTGTAGTCCCTCTCTGCACTCGTTTACCTGCATCAACTCTATCCCCCCATCCTCATCCTATGACTCCACCCCCTATATCTGTCGTCCCTCTCTGCACTCGTTTACCTGCATCAACTCTATCACCCCATCCTCATCCTATGACTCCACCCCCTATATCTGTCGTCTGTCTCTCCACTCGTTTACCTGCATCAACTCTATCACCCCATTTGCCACCTCTTTCGCTTCTCTCTCTCCACTTATTCATCACACCATCCTTTCGTACCTTCAGTCCCTGTTGCCTGGCTTAATCCTCTGTATCCCTCCCCACTTTCTCTGCCACCTCTCTCTTTCTCTCGCGCTCTTTCACACACACACACACACACACACACACACACACACACACACACACACACACACACACACACACACACAATCACTGTCCTTTATGTAACCTCCTGGCCCATCCAGGCCTTGGTCTCACAAACATTAGACAAAATCTGCATGAAGTTTGCTTGGTCCGGTGCCATGGATTAGACCTCTTATGCAAACAGATTTTTGTGTATTTGTGTGCGAGTGTGTGTGCCTGTGTGTGTGTGTGTGTGTGAGTGTGTGTGCCTGTGTGTGTGTGTGTGTGTGTGTGTATGTTTGCGTGCGTGTGTGTATGTGCATGCCTGTGTGTGTGTGTGTGTGTGTGTGTGTGTGTGTGTGTGTGTGTGTGTGTGCGCCTGTGTGTGTGTGTGCATTTTTTCTGTCTAGAGGTTGCTGCTCTGGAACCCCCATACATTTATGTAATGAGAAGGTGAGCGGAGGCCAAAGGTCGTTGTCATGTCTGCACACACAGTGACAGAAAGGTGAGATGATGGTTAATAATGGTTTAGATTCATGATGACTGTGTGTGTGTGTGTGTGTGAGAGAGAGAGAGAGAGAAAACACTGTGACACATACTGCATTTATAGATTGATAGATTACAGGTTTGTCTTTATCTCCCTTGGGGTCTCTCCATCTCTCTCAGGCACTGAGGTGACCTCTTCCTGTTGTCCATTCTTAGGATAAGTGCATCCTTCACTGGCTGGAAGAATCCAGGTCTGGGCAGATGTGCTAATGGTATGGATCAGACCGCTGACTGAGGTAGATTGGACTAATCCCTTAGCAATGCTTACATTAAAGTGCAAGTTGCAGAGAGTGGGTCAGATGCCTGTTTATACCACAACAAATATCAGCTTAATCTATTGTGCTCAAGTAACCTATGTGTGCGCCATCATGCTGATCCACTCTGGGGGAGATAAGGCCACTCTCCTAGATTCACCCTTCAAGGGTGATGAAACTTACAAACCAAAACAGTGCCACTGAAGACTATAACTTTATGGGGATTTACAGTAAATAATTCATTCCCTTATGTTTGAGGAATTCCTTCAGACATCTGAATGAATGAATGTATCTAATGCATGATATAGTGTGGAACATCATGAAGGATATAGTGTGGTATACATGGTATGCTGCTACTATAGTAGGCTTACTGACATGAAAACCACATCATAGTTGTTGTAACTAATTGGTTGTCAGTATTATTAATTAGATATAAATGTGACAATAGTAGACAATCATGTTTGTTTTGTAGCCCAGTCAGACAGCCTTAGTGGGACAGCATCAGTGACTGTGTGATGTGATGTTTGGGTTGTCAGTGAGTCCAATGGTCGACCCAGACAGACAGTGCTGTCCCACTAACTGCGGCACCTGCAGACAGGAGTGAATGGTGATTGTGAGAGGTAATGGTGTCCTGTGTGCTCCACTAATCCGCTTACTGGGCTTTTCCCTTCTTTCGTTCCGGGCTGCGGTAGTTTGTCTACCCAGCTGCCCACTAAGTGCTAAGCAATTCATGTTTTGGGGGGATGTTTTTATCCAAAGGGCATGAGTTCTCCATCAGTGCATTCACTCTCAGATGTAGGTCCTCCCTCCTCTTTCCATCTCTCTCTCTGTCTCTCTCTCTCTCTTTATCTCTCTCACACAAACACGCATTCATGCACACATACATGTACACACACACACACACACGCCCTCCCCACCAACTCGCTATAGAGCTGAGTGCACATCTGTCCAGTGCTCACAGTGTCTTCAGTCAGAGAGGTGGACGGACGTGAGAAGGGTGTGAGAGACAGAGAGTGGGAGAGATAGAGCGAGGGATCAGAGTCAGCCAGTGGAGAGAGAGAGAGAGAGAGAGCCAGAGAGGGCAAACGGGACTGGAGTAGTTTCACCTGCTACCTGCTGGGATTTGGCCAACAGAAATACAGTCAGGTGAGTTCCTCATTTGAGATTCATATGGTAAATTGGCAACTTACAGATTTGCAATTAAAAGTTAGATTTACATGGTACGATATCAGACCAGGAACCTCATTCTCAGGTTTAATAGAAACTGAACATATTTTTTTTGTGATGCAGAAATATTGCTATGCCATCATATTATCATGTAAGTCATGTCACAGCCATGCACACCTTAGAAACAGAGTTTGTGCAATAGATTTACTGTCCCCACAGTCCCCACAACATTCAATCCTACTGGATTACATAAACACGCACAGTGCTGCACACACACACAGAGAGGGAGAGAGAATACTGTACAGCTGGGCAAAGAAGTGTTTTTTTGTGTAAGATCCTAAGTAATCCTCTTGCAGAGCTCAGTTGAACTAAGAAACATTTTGTCAGCTCATCTGTGCAACTCTTAGCCAGCGGCCAGCGGCCTGCTTTAACGGGGACCTTTACACCTGTCTCACCCCTTCTCTGTGATCTTCCCCACCCACAGGAAAGATGAGCTTTGGGGCAGCATGCATTTTTGTCCGGGGAGGAAAGATCGTAAGTATCTCTGCATTTATAAACAAATACATCTCCAAATGGACAAGTAAAGAGCTGTCAGTTCCAGTGTAAAGTCTAAATCATTCAGCTGTCAGGAATCTGTGAAGAGTACATGTCTGAATGTATTCAGTTACATATTCTAAGATATTACACTTGAAAACAAATCAACAAAAGTTTATATATGAAATGTGAATATGAAAGTTGAACATCCCAATCTCAGTCAAAAATGTACGGCAGAAATGTCTGTTTATCATGAAGCTCAAGGTGTAATGAAACTTTAATTTAAAATTTCAAAGTTTGTTTTTGCAAGTCAGCTGGAACATTTGAAAGCAGAGTAATTGAGTAATGGACACTTAATATGACTCTGCTTTTTCTCAGGACAGAGAACTGGCAGATGATGAGATTGAAGGTAACCATAAAATTCAGTAGTTGTGAAAATAATGACCACCTCCTATTTATTCTGTCTGAATTACATCCATCTATTTCTCATAATTAACATTCAAAACGTGAAAGACACATAAATAATTGTCAGATTTAAGATTCATTACAGTATCTGTAAAATCTCTTTTAAGTTATTAATTACAGTATTATTCATTATTATTTATTACAGTTTTGGTAAAGTCCTTTTAAATACATTCTTCCCTGCATGTACTGTTTGTTCAGCTGTTTTAGTTTCTCTTCTGTCCTCTGCCTCTCTGTGTCAGAGCTGCGCGAGGCGTTTGATGAGTTTGATAAGGACAAGGACGGCCTGATCAGCTGTAAGGACCTGGGCAACCTCATGAGGACCATGGGCTACATGCCCACCGAGATGGAGCTCATTGAACTTGGCCAGAACATCAACATGAACCGTGAGTCCACACACACATACACACATACACACTCACTCACACAGTCAGATATGCACACACAAACACACACACACACACACACACGCTTGCACAAAAGCTATCAGCAGAAACACTGACATTGTTCTCTTTTACCCGGCTTTATCGCTCTCTCCAACCCTCTCCCTAAACCCTTACCTTAACCTCTAACCCTAAACCTACCTAACTACTATCCCCTAACCCTAACCCCATCAGTTGGGGGTAGGGTGGACTTTGAGGACTTTGTGGAGCTGATGGCACCAAAGCTCCTTGCGGAGACAGCAGGCATGATTGGAGTCAAGGAGCTCAAAGATGCTTTCAAAGAGGTGAGCAAGTCTCTCAGTAGACTTACAAACACGTAGACTCATGTGTCATATCCTGCTGCATTCATTTATTTTTACTGAGAAATGAAATCTTCCCCTTGCCTCCAGCACACACTCAAAACATGACATCACAACAGAGGTGTGCTCATTTTGCAAGTACTGGCTAACATTTGGCAATGTTTGCCAAAAGTTTCAGGAGGTGATTCTCTGTTAAGACTCCATACATACAGGGACCAAGACATGGAAAATTACACAAAATTGTTCGAGTTTGACACTTGACATCCCAGACAAGCCTGATTTTTAAACTATGGAGCGCCCTCTACCATCGCCATTTGTTTTGTAACACCAGCGTCGCAAATTCTTTAGATTTGAACCAGCGATGATCATTTTAGAAGTTATGTTGACTGACAAGGCAATTAACGTGATTTCATAAGGCTTACAATTGAAACTTTTTTTATCTGGGCGGCATTGTGATCCTGAGGAAACCACAGGGGGCGCTGAGAGAGCCTTCATTCACCCCATAATGAGCCATTAACCATGAATCAACATAAAAACAGCATAAAACGTTGCCTAGTTTGTCTTTAAAGGAAACATGTTCTCTGTGAACACTCTCTTTAAACGTACCCATGAACTGTGCTTCTTCTATCCCTCCAACAGCAAAAGAATTCTGGGAAATGTAGTGATTAACGATGAAAAACCTTTTTAAAAATCTTCATTTATCTGTAAAGCTCCTGGCCGGCTGGTATTTCTCTCTACTGTGAAATGACTGGATGAGAGTGTGACCTGAGACCTGTATCTGTATGTGTGTGTAGTTTGACATGGATGGTGACGGGGAGATCACCACGGAGGAGCTGAGGCAGGCCATGACCAAGCTGATGGGTGATCATATGTCTCGCCGTGAGATTGACGCCGTTGTCAAGGAGGCTGATGACAACGGAGACGGCACTGTAGACTTTGAGGGTAAGTAACGAATAAACAAACACACACAGACACACACACACACACACACAGAAGAATGACTGTGGTAGTTAAACTTCATTTAGACTTCATATGTCCCAATTTATAAACAAACAAACTCACACTCACACTCACACACACACACACACACACACACACACACACACACACAGAAGATGTAAGAAACACATGAGAAAACAGTATAACAACAGCTTGCCAAATTGGGGGTCATTCATCTCCATGGAGACAGAGAATGGAATCATAATTATAAGAGGTGCGGAAGTCTGAGTGAATGTGTGTACTGGGTTTTAAGCAGAGGTATAATATGTTGTGTGTGTGTGTGTGTGAGAGAGTTTGTTTGTTTATAACTAACTGTAATAAAAAAAATGTAGCATCAGCTACAGTAATTTAAACACTCATTACTGGTTGTTTGTCTCTTCTGCAGAATTTGTCCAAATGATGTCTCGCCAGTGAGAGAGGAGAGAGCAGCATTATGGACACACACACACACACACACACACACACACGCACAAACAAACATGTAAACATATTGCATTTCTGCTCACAAACACATATTAATGTGTACACACATATTCAGGATACAAAACAAAAATTCAGATTTTATACTCAAAAATAACCCCAGTTTTTTTTTCTAATGTAGCCTGAATATAACTATTTTTATAGCAATCTCTCTCCCTTGCCCCACTATCTCTGTCTTTGGAATCAGTCAGTTTGGATAAATATGTACATACTGTATCTGGATTAGATTTGCTGTCAGAAGGACTTGTCCAAATCTTTTTGGAATGATATTTCTGTACAAATAAAGCTCACACTTAGACACCTTGTTTGCTGTGTTTCTCTCCAGTGTCTTTGTTTAATCCCGCATAGGACAAAAACTCATTGCAGAACTCTAGTGGAGATCGAGAAGCCTTGGGCTGACTCTCTGCACCCATTAAGAATACTCGCTGGATATTTTCACAGACTTCAAAACCATAATGACAAGGACAAAACCATAATGACAAAACAACTTTGGAACGCAGTCTATTCTGTCTCTGTTTTGTTTACAGACCTGCCTTGTTCATAAAAGTGTGTCCATATCATGGGATCCTGAGATCGTGAGATTTCACATTATTAACAGTGTCATCATCACAGGCTTTCATCTCCATACCTGCAGGGCTATTTCCATAAACTGGCAACCTGTTGTTGCAGGCGCAATCCCATAATGATAAACAGTGACAGTGACCCAGCGATTCACCTGATAACCAGACAAATAGACAGACAGACAGACAGACATGTAGATAGACAGACAGACAGACAGACAGACAGACAGACAGACAAACATATAGACAGTTTTGATATACAATCTATAGCAGAGATGCCGTCATTGATTTATGAATCAGATATGGGAGAATAAACAACAATCTCCCATAATCTGCCATTTCCCTGAAAAACTGACACAAACCCCATAATCTGTGTGCTGCGACGCTCCTACAACAGATGGCACGGAGGAAGAAACTGACAAACGCTCTCCTGGCCATCCACACCACCCCTGCCCACTCCTCAGAGCTCGCTTTGAGATTAAGAGAGAGGACTGTCACGCACAGAGCGGATTCACACACACTCAATCTCAATCCCAATCATGTCAGAAAAGAGAGAGAGAGAGAGAGAGAGAGACAGAAACATCCCAACACAGGGTGGGTGTATTTAAAAAGTTCATTGTAAAATCAGCTCTAATCTTACTTGTACATTGGCACCACATGCTGTTTCTCAGTCCTTAAATCAAAGCAGTGTCTGCTCGACCTGACATTTGTTTATATGATACATATCAACCAAACAGCACTGAGGGATCATGCAGATGTCTCTCTGATAAAGGACATAGACACATCCATACTAAGACGCTGATAAAGGACCATGTATTTTGTTAGCATTATTTGAACAATCTCAGAATAGATATACAGTAATGTAATTCAGATTAAACAAGGATTCTCACAACATACTTTTAAAGTCAGGTGTCCTGCTAATCTGGAGTGATGGTATCTCCCCATGGGTGCGAGTAGGAGAATAACCAGTGGCCAAGATGGTTGCCGAGTGAAGGGGCTTTGCCTGATAGAACTGTGACCACACGCAGCTCCTGACTGTTCTGCCCTTGGCATACTGGAGGCATACTGTAGCAGGTGTTCATATATGTGTGGCCATCTTCGGTATACAGTCAGGGCACAGCACACCGCTGTCAGTGGCTAAATCACCTTGGCCATGGTACACCTATGTCAGCGGTTGGCCATGATACACCTGTGTCAGTGGATACCTGTGTCAGTGGCTAAATCACCTTGACCATGATACACCTGTGTCTGTGGTTGGCCATGATACACCTGTGTCTGTGGTTGGCCATGATACACCTGTGTCAGTGGTTGGCCATGATACACCTGTGTCAGTGGTTGGCCATGATACACCTGTGTCAGTGCTTGGCCATGATACACCTGTGTCAGTGCTTGGCCATGATTCACCTGTGTCATTGGTTGGCCATGATACACCTGTGTCAGTGGTTGGCCATGATACACCTGTGTCATTGGTTGGCCATGATTCACCTGTGTCATTGGTTGGCCATGATACACCTGTGTCAGTGGTTGGCCATGATACACCTGTGTCAGTGGTTGGCCATGATACACCTGTGTCAGCGGTTGGCCATGATACACCTGTGTCAGTGGTTGGCCATGATACACCTGTGTCAGTGGTTGGCCATGATACACCTGTGTCAGTGGTTGGCCATGATTCACCTGTGTCAGTGGTTGGCTATACTGGGTTCCGCCTTCAGCCGCCTCCTCATCCGGTCTCTGTCTCTGTGTTCTTCAGCGAGTAGCATATGGTTGATAGGGTGTCATGTCCACTGATCTCCCACTGAGGCAGAGTTACACACACACACACACACACAAACACACACACACACACACACACACACAGAGTGTGTTCCTAAAAACACAAACTGACCCCCATGCTGAGCCAAGACAGCTGAGAGTAGGCCACAGGCCAAGTGGGTCATCTCAATGACAAGCAAACAAACAAACACACACACACACAGTAAACCCTTGCAAACAAACAAACACACACACACACACACACACACATAGCAAACCCCTGCGTAAACAGTGGTCAGAACTAGAGCAGGGTGTTCAGATAAAGCGCATCAGTCCATTTAATCAAACTGTAAAATAATCAAGAGCAGTTAGGGGAAGCAACAAAATCCAACAATGTCCTGAATTCAGAGAGAAAGTGAGAGAGTTTGTGTGTCTGTAACTGTGTGTGTGTGTGTGTGTGAGAGAGAGAGGGAGAGACAGAGAGAGAAAGAAAGAGAAAGAGTGTGACCATGGTGCGTGTGTGTGTGAGAGAGAGAGAGAGAGGTAGGGAGCGAGAAAGAGAGAGAGAGAGACGGACGGAGAGAGAGGGGCCAGAGAAGGGAAGGAGATCAGGAGTGAGTGAGAGTGAGACATATTGATGCAGGAGGACAGAAAGACAAAGAGTGTAGTCATGTCTCTATGGGACAGACAGAGAGAGAGAGACAGACAGACAGGTGAACAAAAAATGTGTGAAAGTAGTTAATGAACATGGGGCTGTTCAACAACATTTGTGATGTTTAATGGACAGGGAGGAAGATGTAAAAGACAGATGGATAACAAACACGCTAGAGATGTGAAAGATCAAGAAAGGGTAATAGAAAGGGAGGAAAATGTGAAAGACGGGTGGATAACAGACACGCTGGAGATGTGAAAGATCAGGTGGATTTGTGCTGTTGAAGACAACATGTGCTGCAGTCTATGTATCATTTTCTGTACTAACACATTTTAGTCCAATGGTTGTTGCGTATATTAGGTAATGCTTTTATCCAACCCTCCCAAACAGGCCTGCTTGAGGGTGACATTTGGGCCAAGTGAGAGAGTAAGAGACGGGTTTGCGTGACAGCGGGACAGAGACAGGGTTTGTCATGCCAGAGGAAATGATGCAGGGTATTAGAGGGCATCAGTTGCATATTCAGCATGATGACATCATAAACATGGCTTTAAAATCCTCGCTGAGCTTGTGACTTTTGGCTTGAGACGGAGCACACACACACACACAAACATTGCTTTCAGTCCAGCTACAAATCTGGCATAGCTAAATCCACTGGCACAGATTCAGACATTTTGCAGTCAACCCTGTTATGCTGTGAACCCTGTAGAAACAAACCTGTGGTAACCCCATAGTCACAGATGAGTTCATATGGTAGGCTAGTGAAGGCTTCATGGCTCACACTTCTTCTGTAGTAGATTAGCAACCTCCAGCACACACAGACTCGTTATGTGGAGGTGACACTGATGCCCTGATGAATTGCCCTGGCTATTTTTATCTTCCTCCATCATGAACTAGCCTTATGAATTAAAGCTGTTTAAAGAAAAGATGCAGAGTCTGGGTGACCTCCCTTCATTCTGTGGTAGGTTTACTGGAAGACATGGAGAGACATGAATCTTCATACACGAAACAGCCTGTTAATGCCATAGGACAGGATGCCCTAAGACCTTAATGACTGAATGAGTGAATGAATGAGTTTGTGTGTGTGTGTGTGTGTTGGGCCCAGGAATGGAATACAACCTCCCCTTGTTCCAGTTAAAAGTCTGCCCCTGCCAAATCCGTTCTAGAGAGCACACCTGTTCATGCAGGCATGAACATCTGCCTTGGAGAACATTCTGCTGGTCAACAATGTGTGTGTGTGCATGTGTGTGTGTGCATGTGTGTGTGTGTGTGTGTGGTGTGTGGTTAAAAATATACTGTGCCTAGCATGATTTCATTAAACTAAAACACAACAACGAGAAATGTGAGAAAGGGATTTATTCACAAATAACAATTCCTTCATGGAGAAAAACTTTACTTCTAGCCGAATGGTTTGCAAGTAGCAAATACCAAGTAATGAAGTAACGTTGACACTGTAACTTTGGTATGGAGCAGCACAGAATTAAATGCAAGGGAATATCAGGGAATATAGAATGGCATTCTAGTGATTCAACCAATCACAATCAAGGAACGGAACTATCTAGTTTAGAAAGGGCTGTAATCTGGTGCGGATTGACAGTGCTGATGTATTTGTCCTTTAGAATACCTGGAGGTCTGTTATAATCCCTAATGTTAGAGAAAAAGCTACAGGATGAGAAAAAAAGTAATTGGTTAATAGTGGCATAAAGCAATCTGGTGATGGCCATGAATCACACATATACACAACCTTTCACTCTTTCTCACGCACACTCACACACACACACACTCACACACACATTTTCTCTCTCTCAAACACATACAGCTGTGTGTGTGAGAACGGACTCTACTAATAATCTAAAGAGGTCTGGCATGTCAGTCTCTGGTGTATCGCTCACTCAAACACGTGCACACACACACACACACACACACACACACACACACACACACAAACGCACAATTTGCTGTTCTCTATCTGCTAAAAAAGAGTGCACAGCTGGAAGTCCATACCATACCAAACTCAGATTAAGTGGGAATAATTAAATCCGTTACATAACTGCCAGCCCCCCCCCCCCCACACACACACACACATACTCATCACTTTCAACACAGTTGTATATGTATAGACTGATGTACAACTTCATAAACTATCTCAATCGCAGACTGTCTTTGGGAAAGTCTCAGATCTCTGATCTTCCACAGTCATTGAAATGTGTGTACCTCCTGGCCACACACACACACACAAACAGAAAAAATAGGAGGAGGAAGAGGAGAAGGAAGAAGAAGAAGTTCAGTGGTTCAGAAAGGTGCACTGAATATTTCTAAAAATCACAATATTACTGCTACACTGTGCAATACTTGGGGTGAAACTTGTGAAAGATTGAGTTGAGTGTATGTGTGTGTGTGTGTGTGTGTGTGTGTGTGTGTGTGTGTGTGTGTGTGTGTGTCTGGAGTGGCAGTGGTAACGGCTGAGGGACCGGTTGGGATGGAGAGGGGGGTATAGGGGTGATGTAATGCTTTTGGCCCCGGCCTGAATTTGCCTTGATCCCTCTGACATTCAGAGCAGATCTGCAATCATTAATCCAAATTAATCTCCATCCTCTTTCGACTCCCCATGCGCCTCTGACCAGGCGCACTGAAACCTAAACTGCTTAGGGATGATAGCGGGTTTAACCCTTGGCTGTAATCCTGACCGCAGACACCTCTGCCTGTCGGTGCTGGTGCTCCCCAGTCCATCCAGAGTTCACAGACTTTTCATTTCCTCAGTGTCAAATCCCAGTCAAAACAAGACATTGCATTGAGATCCAAGACATTGCATTGCATTGCATTGAGATCCATCTTACCATAAATGGAGCCACAGGATACTGAAACTCATTGTCTAAAACATGACATTTATTTAGCCTATCTGACAGGATTTTTGACTACACAATAGCCTAAATGACTAGAACATTCAGTTACTTAAATAAATAAATAAATAAATGAATAAATAAACAAACATACATCATATCCTAATGTGGTGGTTCAGATACCCGCCCATAATGCAAGTTGGTGTATGGTAAAAGGTAAAAAATGCCTAAAGGATAGCCTACAAAATGGAAAGTGGCAGTGTGAGATTTTTAAATTGAATTTTGTCTGCCAATAGAGAACCAATGCAGCAAAGCCAAAGCAGAGAAACGTTTTGCCTGAGAAAAGACCAATCGTGCTACTTGCGTTTCAAACCTACAAGAATATTAAATAGGATATTAAATGTTAAACATTTTTCATATGTTTAACAATTACAAACAGATTTACCTGTTAAAGCAGAAACGTGAAATTATCAGAGAAGCGGAGCAAGTTTGTCCTAAAAGACTACAAGTTCCGTCAGCCCAATGAAAGGCACCGGAAGAAACGTACTTTGAAGAAACGGCGTGTGATTGGTCAATTCATCGCTGAACCTGGCTCTGAGGTACATGAGTTGGAAATGCGTACTACTGTGCAAGTGTTTGCATTAGTTTTTGTTGTCTTGATTGCTAAACTAACACACTAGCACTGGATGTCTCTTTTGCAGTGTGTGGGGGTGGTGGTAGCCTACATTAAGTTTCTTTTGCGAATCGCAGCATTTGATATATGACGTATCACAGCTTGCTTTCGCGTAACGTTAGCACATGCATGTCAGTTCCAGTAACATCTTGTTGGTAGAACAGTGGTTGTTTGACTTCTGTTAAGTATCACAAAAAGTAGGCTGATGTGGGACGTCCACACAACAGTTCCTTATGTCTTACCGAGAATGATGAGCCCGATGATTTCTCAATCATCTGCTAGATGTGTTGAATGTTGTGTCTTAGACATGTCATGGCTGTCAGATTGGCTATTTGTGTATTGGGGATGATGGGCCTATCCCCGGCTGTTAGTCTTTGCACCAGCTGAATAACAATTTAACTGGGAGCTAGACATGTATCCATCACTATAACTAAATCAGGTTCTATTTAATTCTTGGTTAATATCAGGTTATGTTTAAATTCTGATGCATTCTTGAGCAGTCTGTGCAGCAAGCCTAACCGGGTCTTCTTTAACCTCAGATTCCTCCATCCTCCTCATGTTCTCTGGATGTAGAGCAGTTGTGCACACTGGAAGAGTGTTCCTGCAGGCCTGTCCACTGCATACCTCCGGCCCCGGCCCTGTCCTGAGACCCCTGCTGTACCCAACCTCATCTTTCTGTCAGTTCCTCACATCCCTTTTGTCCTCCCATCACACTCTTTCCTCTGGTTGTCTCTATCCCTCTGTTCATTCTTCATCCTCTCCCTCTCCACCCCATCAGCTCCCTCCTTCACACCCCAGAATCCCTTGTCTTGCTCTTCTCTCTCGTTTTTTCTCTTCCTCTGTCTGTTCCTCCCAAGTGATGGATCTAAAGGAGGTGTTAGATGTGTTGGAGCAGCTCGCTCCCCTCTCATTGGCCGAATCATGGGATAACGTTGGCCTGTTGGTTGAGCCCAGCAAACCACGTCCAATCAAAACCATCCTGCTGACCAATGACCTCACAATGGCAGTCATGGATGAGGCGGAAGCTATAGGTTGTGACCTCATAATCTCCTACCATCCTCCACTCTTCCAGCCAATCAAGCGCTTAGTGCAGAAGGACTGGAAACAGCGATTGGCTGTGAGAGCAGTGGAGGGCGGCATGGCTGTTTACTCGCCTCACACGTCATGGGACAGCGTCAAAGGCGGGGTCAATGATTGGCTGATCGGAGGAATGGGTAACGTATCTCCCACCTTTCTATTACTCTCTGGCTAGCTCTTTACTGCTCCTGTCTCCAGGCTACTTTGTGTACTGTGCATCATTGGTTTTCAAACAGGGAGCTGGGGACCCTAGGGGTCCGCAGCACTTTGCCAGGTGGTCCATGAAAAAGTACAAGCTTGTCATATAGGGAGGAATATACTAGAGATCAGAATAGAGCCCAGTCGTATTGTGTTCATTACTCCCACCGGCATAACGTGACAAAAGCCTACATGATATATTCTGTCAAAACACGTTCCTTAGGCATTAACGTTAACTGCAAGAAAAATAAATATAAACAGTACTTTTAAAACAGTAGACCTGGATTTGACCAAAAAAATATCAATCCTTTTAAAACTGCTCCTACGCTGTCACTGTCAAGTTTTGCCAAATGCAGTAGCATGCCTATTAAATAAAAACTGTTGGAAAATCAATTTTTAGGATAAGAGTTTAAATGCATTTGAGAGAATACATGGCTATAATTTTATATGGTTACATTTTTGTTGTGATTATGAGGCGTCCTGCACCCCGGTTTGAGTTTGAGAACCCCTGCTGTACATGTCCACATGGTGTGTTCTGTTCTTTATCAAAGCAAGTGCTCTATCTGACGTCTAACATAACTCTCTATATTGATTCTGGGTTTGGAAAGGACCGCACCCTGAAGCACAGTTTTTCCCAGTCCTGAATCTGGCAGTACTGACCTCTGATCAGTTTAGAGATGTTACTGCAGGGGGTTACTGATCATTTTAAATGAGTGTCTTTCAAGCCATTGCTGATTCACATTAACACTGACTTGTCTGGAGAGTGGAAAGTAGAATTAGACAGAAGAGACTCAGAGAGCTTAAAGGAGCCTGAGAGTCTCTCGCTGACTCAGAGATTCACTAAGTCTAAATTTCCCCTATGAACTGCCCCTGCAAACCCCAGTGGGAGACCCCTGTGCTGCATGGTATTATAATGGAGCCCACCGGATGTTGGTAACCCCCCCACCCAACATCTCCAGAGCCTCCTAGTCTGGTGACTGGGAGCTTGTGCTTTTTTCATTCGACTGGCCTGTGCGCTCAACTCCTGATCCAGTGTTGCTTTGAGGACGTGGGGGATGACCTTGGCTACTCTATCCCATCTGCCCACACCTCACTGGTCTCATTCTGGGTGGCTGTGTATGGGATGAGCGCACCTCATGGCTCATGCAGGCCAGTGTGATCATGGCCTCGGTGGACTTCATTAGCTGGCCTTGAGTCAGGCACAGATTGGCAAATAAATCACCGCTTTCTTCCCTTAGGAGCTGAGGACAAAAAGCCCTGATTAAGGGAAAACTAAAATGGCCACCATGCCTGTTTCTCTTCAGAGTAATGCAAGATGGCCGCTCCACTCTCTGTGTTTTCATGATTCAGGGAAATTTAAGAAGCTGGTTGTGCGATTTATCCAGTTTGGGGGAATATTAAGATTATCGTGCTGTGTGTGTGTGTGTGTGTGTGTGTATCTGCTTGTGTGTGTGTGTGTGTGCATGTGTGTGTGTCCTACCCTTCCTTCCTGTAGGCAGTGGGTGTGTGTCTGTGCTGAGTCAGGCCCACTCTAGTGCTTCCCAGAGGCACAAGGTGGAGTTCAGCGTCAGAAACCAGGAGCAGCTTGATGCTGTCATGGGTCAACTAAAGGAGTCAGAGGCCGGCAGCCTGCTGCAGTACACCACTGTTAGGTAACACACACACACACACACACAAAATATACAACACTGTTATACAACAAACATGCAAATACACACTTGCGCCCAAAGCTTTACAAACACACATGTAGTACACCACTGTTAGGTAACACACACACAGAAGCTGATTGAGTTTACCACTGGCTCATCAAAACACTGAGAGAAAAGGCTTTTGTCAGTTACCCAATCCAGCCAGAAATTCCATGGGATCAAGGTGAACGAAAGAAATGAATTTCTAAGGACTGAGGGAGAGAAAAGTGCAGCATGAAGAGAATCTGACTTGACTTGTTGGGAGGATGGATGTCATTGGCCAGATGTTAAGATCGAAAATGGATGTGTTTGGCCAGTGGCAGTGCAGGGTCTCACGTGTCACCTTTCATCTCAAAGGTTGTGTCAGTAAACTTTATGCAACAGCCTCTCCTAAGAATTGACAGAATCCCAACAGGTCTTACATAAGATTTCCAGATTATTTCCTACCGGTAGTGATATTCCTAAGACATCAAACACAGCCCAACAGCAGCTTCCTTCTACATTTACATTTGCATTTAAGCATTAAGCAGACGCACAAAAGAGGATAACATTCAAGCTGCAACACAATGAAAGAAACTAACAAAGAGTGCATATTGCTAACATAAATAGTGTAATAAAGTGCAGAAGAGAAATTAAGCATAAGTTGTTAAGTGCATTCTCAAAATTTTCGCCAGGAGATATTCTTGGAAGAGCTGGGTCTTCAAGAGTTTCTTGAAGGTGGAGTGGGTATCAGTTAATCTGGTAGCACTTGGAAGGTCATCCCACCACCGTGGAACCAAACATGAGAAGAGTCTGGATTGACCTGCACAAGGTGTTGGCCGTGCTAGATAACGTTCCTTAGAGGAGCGAAGCGGTCGGCGGGTAACATAGGGCTTCAGAGAGTTCAATGGAGTTCAGTGAACAGAGGTGTGACATGTACCCTTCTCCTCCTTTCAGTCTCACCTCTTTCGCACTCAACCTACACTGTCTCCAAACACTGAATAGTTTTCTCTCCTTATACTTTTTCTTCTCTTGCTCCCTCCCTGTCTGCCTGTCTGCCCCCCGTCTGTCTGTCCGTCCTTCCGTCTGTCTCCAGGTCTGAACCTGAGGGCTATAATGTTGGTGTGACGTGTTCTGGCTCTTCGTTGACCCCTTGTGTTCAGACACTGGTAAGACACGCAGCAGTGAGTCAGAGTCTGAGCATCATCAAGCTGCAGCAGGTAAGAGAGTGGAGAGTCTTTAGCCTCATTTATCACCATGGGCCAAGTCTTAACCAGAGAGTCTTTAGCCTCATTTATCACCATGGGCCAAGCCTTAACTAGAGAGGGTTTAGCCTCATTTATCACCATGGGCCAAGCTTTAACCAGAGAGGGTTTAGCCTCATTTATCACCATGGGCCAAGCCTTAACCAGAGAGGGTTTTGTTGGACATGCTAATCACAGATGTTTGTTAAAAGTGACGAGTCGGATCAGTGTTGCTCCAGGTCTCATGATGCTCCTCTTATTCTCTCCATGGCCAGTAAACTTGGCCTGTCTAAGCAGCACTCAACTGGTGTGTGTGTTTGTGGTGTTATGTATCTGTGTTTAGACCCATTCTCCACTGTTATGTCATTTCTCCACCATCCCTCTATCCTCAGACACCACTCCTGGGCTGCGGGCAGGGACGCCTCTGTGTTCTGGACGAGCCGGTTACCGTGGCAACAGCGGTCCAGCGGATGAAAGCTCACCTGGGTTTGCCACACCTGAGGCTGGCATTAGGACACCTGAGAAGCGCAGGTGAGGAGGACAGGGGTAGAGAGAGAGAAAAAAATGGAGGAGGAATGGGAAGAGGAGAGAGAGAAAGAGAAAGAGAAGAAGAGGAGAAAGGGAGAGTGGAGCGAACCAAAGATGAGAAGAGAATAGGAAAAGAGAGGGAGTGAGTGAAAGAGAGGAGGAGAAAGAGACAGAAAGGGGAGAAGGAGGAGTTGGGAGTGTTTATGTATATGTATGTTTTTATATAAACCATGGACTGTGTGTGTGTATCGGTGTGTGTGTTCTGTCTTCTGTGAGTGCTGTTATGATTTATGTGTGTTAATGAAGTGTGTGTGTTGTGACGTTTCTCCAGAGTCCTCAGTGAGCACAGTAGCAGTGTGGATGTGTATGTGTGTGTTTTAATGAAGTGTGTGTGTTGTGACGTTTCTCCAGAGTCGTCAGTGAGCACAGTAGCAGTGTGTGCGGGATCAGGAGCTTCGGTCCTACAGGGAGTGAAAGCAGACCTGTACATTACAGGTCAGACACACACACACACACACACACACACGTTTCTCCTTATTATATACACATCTTTGTGTTCACACTTACCCTTAGAATAGGTAAAACTTTATTAACAGTCAAGGCTAATACTGGTTTAGTGTTTCTGTAGGTTTGTTTTTTAATTGTATGTAGTTTATTGTTGATTGTTTGTTTGTTTACCAGGTGAGATGTCTCATCATGAGGTCCTGGATGCTGTCGCCAAGGGAACCAGCGTGATCCTCAGTGACCATAGCAACAGTGAGCGTGGTTTCCTGATGGTGTTCAAAGAGAGGCTTTCTGTCCGCTTGCCGAAGTCTGTAACTGTGGCGATCTCCAAGAGTGACAGAGACCCCCTTGAGGTGGTTTGACCAATGTGATAGAACCAGTGATGTAACCAGACAGAAAATTGTTTATTCAAAATGTTGACATCAAATGTCAAAATGTCAGATGTTATGTCCAAATTGTGGAGTGGAGTGGAGAGACCTTTGTGTTGTGCGCAAATGGTTGTCATGCACACCAATAAACTAGTGATTCTAGCAGGTGGTTTGTATGTTTAAAACACAGCAGAACTCCACACACACTCATCATAATTCCTCATGATCTAACAGTAGCCAGAAAAAAAACATGAGAATTACAGTTTACTTATTCAGTACTTATTTATACATTATATTATTATACAGTATATTATATTTATCTCTTACTTACACAGCAGATTTTATTCTGGTACAGTTTCAGTGGACATTCCCATCACAGTTTCACAGCATACAATACAGCTTAATGCACCAATGGAAAGATTTTTCACACACTGTGTATGACCACTTATCCTATACTGACAGGATTCAGAGTTTAACATCATTGCATGAGTCTGAGGCATCCAAACCATGGGCCCAAGGACCTGGGGTCAAGGGTCATTTCCCAATCCTTCCCCGTTCTCTCCCTCTGTCATCTCCTGCCATTCCTCTATATCTCAGTCCTGTCTGATTCAAGGCAATAAAACTAATTTAAAAACACTAGCACACACAAATCCCTCTATTTATGTCATAAGAATAACAAATAATAAATAAACAAACAGTTATAATATAGTTTAAATAAACACAACAATAAAAACATACTTCAGACTTCAACTATTTCCAGAGGGAAGAATAAATTGAGTGGACATCATGAGGCAAATGTGTAATTTAGCCAGGCATTAAATAAAACACAAAACCATATTGCTTATGTGTATGAGATATGTGTATGTATTCCTGGGGGTTCTACATGGCTCAGGTCTAGGTCTGATTGTGTGTGTGTGTGTGTGTGTGTGTGTGTGTGTGAGAGAGAGAGAGAGGGGTCACTAGCACAGTCTTTCAGCCTGGGTTACATGGCTGGAATGTGTAGCCAATCAGATAAGACTGTGGGGTAGTCAGTCATGACTCCGGTGGCCCCTACACCAAACGCAGCCTCAATATCACTCTCGTCGTTACACACAAACAGCTGCACCTAAGGCACAGAGAGAAATGGACATTAGGACCCAATCACCCACCTGAATCACAATGATTCATTAGTAATACTAATTAACTAGAGTTTAATGACTGATGAACCGTATCATAACTACAATAAATTAATGCAGTAGTATTAAGTGGGGCTAAGAATGAACTGACTTTTGATTAGCTGATTCATGCCAGTTAAAATTACTGAGTGGGACACAGTCTTTGAGAGTTCAGGAATGGGGGGAGAGTATTAGGAACCTAGTCTTTTAGAGTTCAGGGATGGGGGGAGAGTATTAGGAACCTAGTCTTTGAGAGTTCAGGGTTGGGGGGAGAGTATTAGGAACCTAGTCTTTGAGAGTTCAGGGTTGGGGGGGGGGGGGGGGGTGGAAGCACTGTGGACAATAAATGGCTTGATGGATGTTAAAAATGTACCTCGATCCCTCTTTTCACCAGGTGCTCGAACAAAGCCTTTCTCATGGTCAGCCTGACAGAGAGAGTGCATGGGAAACAACAGGAAAACATAAACATTTGCAATGAATAAATAAATAAACACCCCTTGGTAGTCCTTCTGTTTAATGGTACTAAACAGAACAAGTACTAAGCTAATCCAGGGGATCTAACTGCAATCCAACAGATGGAGTCATTTCAGCCAGGACTGATTGCAGCCAGATTATTCCTTATAGATTATTCCTTCACTATGTATGAAGCTGCTCAGGTCTGTTACAAACATATTTCATATTATGTCATATTTCAAACATATTTCAATTCATCTACATTCAGGTACCCAAAACAACTGTCAAACTGTTCAAAACCAACCAAATTTCTGAATATTCTGGCCCACTGAAGCCCATGAAGCCTATTGGATTAGAGTAGAAAAGCTCTCTGTTCTCACTTCTCTATGAGGAAGACAACCAGGGGACTCTTTAGGAAATCAGGGTCTGGGGGTTCTGGGATGTACTTCCTGGAAGACAGAAAGAGAATTTAGAAAGCTCTCTCTCTGTCTCTCTCTCTCTCACTCACACTCACACACACACACGTCAGGTTGAGGTATGCACACAGCAGTGAAGAGCAGATACACACACCTGTTGATGACTCGAGGAAGGTAAAACTGCAGCAGGTTTTCTCGCAGTGGTACGAAGGGCAGCAGGCCAGTGTAGTAGAGAACCAACAGCAGGATGCCTCTCCTCAGAGTGAACATGTATGGCATGTCTGGATTCTACACACACACGCACACACACACACACACACACACACACACACACACACACACACGAAAATGAAAGTAGTTTCATTTTAAGAGAATGAAAATGTTTCTTTTAATAAACTTCTTGCTTCTTGATGGTGTAAAATTGAACTTAGTAATGTGCGCGCGCGCACACACACACACACACACACACACACACACACACACACACCTGTCTCCTGCATTTGGACATGAGCTTGCTGCTGTCTGTAGCCCATACAGTGAAGCAATCTCTTCTGTAAGACTTCACCAAAGATGCAACCTAACAGAGGAAGGCAGTTAGAATGGACGAGTACACACACACACACGCACACACACACAGATGCTCGCAGACATACACTTAGCATTCAGTAGTTGTACACAATGACAGATCAAATGGCGATGGAAAGGTGAGTGTTGATGGGAAATCAGAGGCTTTAAAAGAGAAGTCACCTTCTCAATGAGAACGTTGTTATCCTCCTTGACCTCGATGTTGATGGGTGTCTGAGGGAACTGCTTGAAGACGTCCTCTAACAGCACAAATCTGCGGTCCTTTCCTGTGCTCTCCTCCCCTACAGACCAAGAGAGGACGTCACAAACACCCAGCTAAAAACCCAGCCTTTTTTTACTCTCCATACTAATTCACCACATATCCAGACTCATCATATTCACCCAAACAGAGGATTCTTACTGCTGAAAACTATTGTGAGGTTCCAAATTCATACTTTGTTTTTGAAGCTAGGAGACTCCAGTGTGGTGAACCAGACTTTAGTAAAGCATTGTGTCATTGTGTCCCAGTGACCAAGATCAAAATATTCCCTGTTTATTAAGAAGGCCCTGAACAACATGCTAGTTCTGACCATATTGCAAACACATGACAGTGCCCTCATTTAAATGATGCCATCTCTGAGCACTCTGGATGACATTGACAGATGACACTCACCAAATGCGTTGAATGTTACTTTCAGTCTCTTTTTGTAGAGGGGCAGGTCCTAAAACGATACCAGACGCAACATGTCATTAAAGAGGAACTATTTGGAACTGGACCTAGCCCTGCCCCACTGGATGCATGCCAGACCTGGGCCACAACACACCTGCATGTTCAGTGAAGAGATCATAACATCTACTCCTGTCTGTCTCTTGAGGTTCGCATCATGTGACACAACCACTTGTCCATCTTTGGTCATAAGACAGTCCATCTCCAACATGTCTGCTCCCACCTCAAGAGCACTGCAGAGAGAGAGAGTGACAAGAAAAAAGAACTAGAAAGAGTTACAATGAAACAAAAGGCTGAGATAAGAGAGTGAATGAGAACGAGAGAAAAAGCAAAAGTGTGTGTGAAGCGCGTGTGAAGTGTGTGTAACTCACTGAGTGAACGCCTCCATGGTGTTCTCAATCCTCTCCCCAGCCCCTGCATAGGAACCACAGGAGAGAAACACTATTACTGACAGTCATCAAACACTTTTGACACAGCTGTCCATCAATACTGACAGGCTTAAACATCACCTGTCAAAAGGCAACAGATTAGTGGTTTGGCCCTGAGGAGACCAGCTGAGACCAGCTGGAGTCAGCATTTCTCAATCCCAGCTGTCAGGTCAGGCACTGTTTGCAAATATGTTTTGTCTTGACCATGATCCCATTATCCTTCACTTCAGCTTTTTGCGGCAGAGAGGAGGAAGTTAAGGACCTATAGTACAGGTCTTACAGTAAATAAGCAGGACATTCCATAAATTAATGAACTGTAATTAATTGTTAAGTATATGAGTATACAAGTAATGATCTCTTTTGAACAGCAGCTTTTCTAGTTAAATGTAATTGTGTCCTGTTAATGACTAGTGTGCTGCTATGAGATATGAGTGTGTTATTGTAATGTGACTTGTGCACGAATGATGTCCTTCTGTTCTCACCTCCTCTGTGTGCGATGTTCCGAGCGACGAACCCCAGCTGCTTCCTGGTGTGGAGGATGTGTGGGTTCTTCAGCAGGAACAGCGACACTATAATGTACACCAGCAGAACCGCCAGACAGCCCAACAGAACCAAAATAACCATCCTGCCACACGGTCCTCTGCTGAATGAGTGCAGCTGGTATGCCCTCACTGGTTTGAGATAGAAAATATGTTCAGAACCCCGTCAGTACCAGTCTATTGTACTGCCAATCAAAATATGTTAGTCAGAACCCAATTATTACCAGTCTATTGTACTGTCAATCAAAATATGTTAGTCAGAACCCAATTATTACCAGTCTATTGTACTGTCAATCAAAATATGTGTCAGAATCCCGTCAGTACCAGTCTATTGTACTGTCAATCAAAATATGTTAGTCAGAACCCCGTCAGTACCAGTCTATTGTACTGCCAATCAAAATATGTTAGTCAGAACCCAATTATTACCAGTCTATTGTACTGTCAATCAAAATATGTTAGTCAGAACCCCGTCAGTACCAGTCTATTGTACTGTCAATCAAAATATGTTAGTCAGAACCCTGTCAGTACCAGTCTATTGTACTGCCAATCAAAATATGTTACTCAGAACCCAGTCATTACCAGTCTATTGTAAAAAATACAGCTTGCTATGTGCTTAGATCAGTCTTTTGACACTTACTCACTAGAACTAGAACAAAGAGTACTTCAATTCATTCAAATCATTCAGTCATTTCAAATCATCGTTCCACCAATGTATCACAGCAGAAATTTTAGTGTTAGTATACTGGCATAGTATAAATACATAGTCCTATTATATCATAAAAAGGACAGGAAGATCTGCGCAGCTTACCTTATTCTGCCTTATTGTCTGAGCTGAGCTCCACGTTCTGCTTTGACTCTTGTCGGTATGAAATTAGTCTGTCTCATTTTGCTTATATTGCAAGATCCTGAGTCACTTCATATCTGTGGGAACACACGTGGACGTGTTTAGAGGATGTACTGTAGGTGTGTGTGTGTGTGTGTGTGTGTATGTATGGTGGTGTTAAGTTCTGGTTTTCTTCACCACTCTGCTCGTGATTGCTGACTGTCAGCTGTCAGAACAATTTTCCTGGAATCTGATTTCACATGAAATGACCCTACCAAACAAATCCCAAAGTCTTCTCAGACCCAAGAGTTTTTTTCTATAAAGCATTTTGAGCCTTGAATCTAAAATCATAGTTGTAAAAGCTGTGGATTACAGTATAGAAGATGTCAAAGTGGGAGTAGATATGAATGAGAGACTATTAGAGAGGGCCAGAGACTGGGCATTGTCTGTTGGTAATGCGCGTGGATTTAGTCCGACGTGGGGTTTGAGCTCTGTTCTCTTCTACGGAAAAGGTGGTTCCACAAGTGGAAAAGGTGTCACAGTTTGTCAGGTAAAGTCGGCTCACTGATATACAATAGCTAGTTGTGGTCGCTCTGGAATTAACACAAGGCTTAGATGATCCAGGGATTGTTTTGTGTTTAGTTGTTCTAACATTAAATCCCATCATTGCACTACTTACAGTCAGGTGACCTAACTGTAGCTGTTACACCGGCTGTCAGGTGACCTAGCTGTTATGCTGGCTGTTTACACTGACTCGATTAGTGAAGTCTGACTCGATTAGTGAAGTCTGACTCGGAATCAGCTCTTGGAAAAGGGAGATTGACGGTCTCTGTGTTTAGGTGTTAAACAAGTTTTTAACACGTGCAGATTTGGTCAAATGTGGGTTTGAGCTCTGTTCTTTTTCTTGGAAAGGTGGTTAATCAGTGGTTCTCTTAAAGTGTGTGTGTGTGTGTGGTTGTGTGGAAAGACCACCAGTGATTATAGGAAGTTATCCCAGTGGGGCGACGGATGCTTCTGAAGCAGGAAGACTAGTGGTTTGATCAGATGACACCACAGTGATGACACCACTGAGGTTCTGTCACAGGATCAGGGGATAACCCCATATACACAGCCTGGTGATGACACCCCTGATCCAGTCTCCACAGACTGAGGTTGTCACAGGATCAGGGGATAACCCCATATACACAGCCTGGTGATGACACCCCTGTGGATGTGCACTGACTTTGTCTTTTTCTCATCGTATCTGTCTGGCATGTGATTCTGTGCATTTCTGTGCTTTGTGTGTATTTATATATGTGTGTGTGTTTGTGTGCGTGCGTATGTGCTATTTCAAGAGTATTTTCTTTGTTATGATAGCGCATTTCAAGTGTATTTCATTAGTTTGAAGAGGTGTATTTAGAGAATTCTGGATGACATCATGCCATTTGGCATTTGTACCAAATTAGAATATCTATACAGCTATAGACGCTGGTAAACTATTCCTCACAGTCAGACTTTTCTGTCAACTGGCAAAATGGTCAAAAGTGTTGGCTTTTTTGTTCTAGGCTAAAATGTTTTTTTTTGCTATAATCTGCCATACAGGATATTTACATGGAACATGAGCCACCATATTAGATTACTGTATTGGGTTAATGTATTAGATTACTGTATTCGATTACTATATTAGAATCCTGTAGATTACTGTAGTTTACTGTAGTTGAGGACCAGGGTGCCAACATTTGCACAACAGATTGAAAAATGAGGAACAAATCCACACGTCCACAGTTTTAAGGTGTAGGACTCAGGTTTGAAAAATGAGGAACAAATCCACACGTCCACAGTTTTAAGGTGTAGGACTCAGGTTTGAAAAATGAAGGACAAATCCACACGTCCACAGTTTTAATCCAACGAAAAACTAAATGGTTCTAAACACAGGACAAAGAATCAACTCAAACCACCAGTATGGGCACTGCCACCACCCAGGCAAGAGCGAGAACAAAGAAACAGGAAGGGCTTATATAGTCAGGGCAACTGAATCCAGCTTGGATTGGCTGGTTAATTAACTGGGATGAGGAGGGAAAACTGGAACCAGGTGCACTGGGCTGCAAAGAAGGGATTGTTAAATGGAAACTTAAAGGAGGAGACATAACAGACCACAACACTGAAGACAAACTGCAGGCCTGCACACACAAACACACAGACAATAGACAGGGTCATAACAGACCACAAACACTTAAGAGCTTCTTTCCAGCACTTCTGCTCAAGACCTCAGTTTCACTCTCACAACTTCTTCAGCCAAGTCATGCTGACTCCACAGACAATTAAGTGAATTAAGGTAGCATGTGTGTGTGGGTTTCTGTAAGTGTGTGTGCTTGTTTTATGTGTTATACAGGGCTGTGATAGCATGTCTGTGTATGTTTGTATGAGTGTATGTTCTGTGTGTGTGTGTGTGTTTGTGTGTGTGTGTGTGTGTGTGTGTGTGGGGGGGGGGGGGGTTCTGTAAGTGTGTGTGCTTGTTTTATGTGTTATACAGGGCTGTGATAGCATGTCTGTGCATGTTTGTATGAGTGTATGTTCTGTGTGTGTGTGTGTGTGTGTGCATGTGTGCATGTCTTGTGCTGCAGTAGGTAGAGTTCAGTAGTGTGAAGAAGCTGTTCCTGAACCTGGTGGTTTTAGTCTGGAGGCTCCTGTAGCGCCTTCTGGAGGGGAGGAGTTGGAACGTGCCTGTCGCAGACATCTTTTCTTGTAGACATCCTCAATGGAAGGAAGTGGAGTCCGTGTGATTCTCTGAGCAGTTTTCACCGCTTGCTGCAGAGCCTTGCGACCAGCGACAGAGCAATTTCCATACCAAACTGTCACACAGTTAGTCAGGATGCTCTTGATCGCACAGCGGTAGAAATTGCTCAGGATGCTAGTGGACAGGTGGTTTTTCTTTGGTGTCCTTAGGAAGAAGAGGCGCTGGTGGGCCTTCTTGACCAGGCTTGAGGTGTTGGTCGACCAGGACAGGTCCTCGGAGATGTGGGTCCCCAGAAATTTGAAGTTGGAAACACGTTCCACAGCCATACCATTGATGTGGATAGGGTCGTGGGTGTTTCCCTTCTCTTAACTGAAGTCCACAATGAGTTCCTTGGCCTTGCTGCTGCTAAAGAGCAAGTTGTTGTCAGCACACCATGCAGCCAGGTGCTTCACCTCTTCCCTGTAGTCAGACTCATCGTTGTCACTGATGAGTTACTGGGGTCTGTTGGTCAGGAAGTCCATGATCCAGTTGCAGATGGGGTTGCTGATTCCAAGGTCAACGAGTTTGGCGATTAACTTGGAGGGAATGACTGTGTTGAATGCTGAGCTGAAGTCAACAAACTTGCATATGCATTCTTGTTGTCCAAGTGTGAGAGCACACAATGGAGGGCTGTGGATATCGCATCTTCTGTGCTTCTGTTGCTTCTGTAGGCAAATTGAGTGAGGGTCCAGTGTGGGCGGCAAGCATTTCTTGAGGTGTGCCAGAACCGTCGTTCAAAGCACTTTATCACTATGGGCGTGAGTGTTACAGGGCGGTAGTCATTCAAACACGTAGGTGATGAGTGTTTCGGCACTATGGAGGTGGTATTATAGCATGCTGGTACAGCTGCAGGGCCAGGGACCTGTTGAAGACAAGCTGCCTGGCACAGGCTCTCAGCCTGCTTCCAGGAGTGCCGTCAGGTCCAACGGCCTTACGGGCGTTGATGTGGCTCAGTGCGTTGTGGACATCTGTGACAGTGAGTGTGAGAGTATGGTGGTCGTCAGGGGGGAGGGTGATGGCAGTCTTATCCTTGTAGTCAGATATGGCCTGAATGCCCTGCCACATGTGTCGGGGGTCAGAGGTTGTGAAGTGTTCCTCCACCTTCAGCTTGTAGCTGTGCTTGGCCTTCTTGATGCCCCTCTTCAGGTCAGCCCTGGATGTACTGTAGGCCTGTGTGTCCCCTGATCTGAAGGCACTGTCACGTGCCTTCAGTAGAAGCCGCACTTCCTTGTTCATCCATGATTTCTGATTTGGGTATGTGGTGATCTGCTTTTCAGTAGTAACACTGTCGATTGTGATGTTGATGTAATCCAATACTGAGTAGGTGTAAGAGTCAATGTTCACATGAGAGCCTTCAGTGGCCACTGAGGCAAATCTGCTCCAGTCCAGTCCTGTCCTA
>JAIFZK010000160.1:290000-307500 GCA_027481765.1 Tenualosa thibaudeaui
CTTTGGATATCATCCTCTGCCCATTGGCCTTTCCCATTTTGACCAAGGTGAGATCAGCAGCTGATCTCAAGACCCCCATCACATCTGGATCTGTCAACAGCTTATGACAGACTAGGCATGTCTATCAGTGGTTTGACAGACAAATTTTCTGTATTATATTATTACATTTGAATACAGAAAGTGATTGATAAATCTGTTGGGCGCTGCTGAAACAAAACATATGGGATGGCAGTAACTTTTGCTAAGTACATAAGTAACTTTTCCTAAGTACATGCAGTCCTGCACCAGGGTCGAGTGCTTGGAAACACAATTCAGTTTCCAACAGTATGTCTGTGTGTGTGTGTTTGTGTGTATCATAATGTGTTTGTTTAGCTGTTGGAAATGAGGAGAGTGTGTGAATGTGTGTGAGTATATGGGAAGAGTTGCAGGTATGGGGGAATGAGTGTGTGAGTGTGAGTGTGTGTGTGTGTGTGTGTGAGGGGGGGGGGGGTGTTGAGGCTTTACCATTTGTCAGATGCATGAAGACACTCTCACACACACCTATTTAAGCCCATGTGTGAAGTAAGCTTGCAGACAGAAGAGCAGAAGCAAGGAGAGAAGAGGACCTGGAGATCCTCCAGAACATCAGGAACTGAGCTGAAGATCTGGACTTAAAGACTGCAGGAAGACCAGAGCAGGAGAGACAGAGAGATTAAGAAAGAAAGAGCATTGTCTGAAGATGTTTTGTTACTGAGGACAAAACAACGAGTGAAGACAAGAGAAGACAGATAGAAGAGGAAGTATAGCAAATCAAAGCATGCTGGGAGTGGAGATGTATCCCAGTCTGCCTATCGGGCACCAGAGGCTGGGAGACTGCTTCTACAGAGGTGTGTGTGTGTGTCTTTGTGTGCTTACATGCATGTTTAATGTAAGGATATGTGATTAGGAGATTGTTTGCAGGGTGTGTGTATTTGTGTGTCATAATGGTTATGTAGCGATTCATCAAAATAGTGTGACTGAGCAGGAAATGAAAATGAAAGAAAGAGTGAATGAATGGAAGTGTGACAACAGTGTTACACCCTTTACACCTGCGATTTGCACACCTTTACACCCTTTACACCTGCGATTTGCACACCTTTACACCCCAGAATTCCACAGCTAAGTTATGGCCTTTAGAATGTTCAGAACACCAACTACCGGACCCACGTTGCCAAGACCGCAGACTAGGCTAATAAACAAAGCTCACTTTTGGATTTGTCAAAACTTGAACTCATTCCATCTGACACCAGCAGACAGACTAATGGAGCGTGTTGACCCAGCTGTTTGTTTGTCGGTTGGTGTTTGTCTGATTAGTAACTTTAATAATTCATGTATTCTCCCATCCTCCACCCCAAACCTCAGACCGTGACATTCCGTCGCTGTACCCCTCCTCCTGTGATGGGGCAGCTCGCTCTCTTCCGCCCCGGCTCCTAGCCCCTCCCCCAGCCCCAGTCCCTGTCCCTAATGAGGCCGCTCCAAAGCCACAGGACAACATTAAGATGGATCTGGAGAACGCGTCACTATGGAAACAGTTCAGCACCATCGGCACGGAGATGATAATCACCAAGAAGGGAAGGTGAGTGACTGGTGATGTCACAAACACATCTTGGGTGCACATCTCAAAACTATAGCTGCTAACCAGTTAGCAACTTAGTTGGTTGGCAATGGCCAATTCTATTACAACCAACAAAGTAGCTAACTTAGTTAGGAACTCTGGTTTTGGAAACGCAGCCCTGGTCGGGATCGGTCCATGCAACTTCAGGGTAGGATCGCTGCCTGAGGTTTTTAACAAGAATGTATACGTTTCCTTCAAGAGTGTTTCCCAGCAGTCAAGTGTCCTATAGTCACACAAATAAGGATGGAAGTGCACTGATAATATATTGCCAGTGTGTTACAATTATAGCATATGTATGTCCTCCTAATTTCTACTCTTTTTGCTTCTGTTCAATACAAATGCATTAGTACATACCTGTAAAAATGTACTTTCATAAATCTCTTTGTTTGTATTTATGTATTTTAAAGTTGAGTAATCTTCAACCCCCTTCCCCCAGGCGTATGTTTCCCCAACTGCAAGTAAAAGTGTCAGGCCTCAACCCAACCCTCCGCTACATCCTGCTGCTGGATATCATCCCTGCTGACTCCTCCCGCTACCGTTTCCAGGACGACAGCTGGCAGGTGGTGGGCAGCGCGGAGGCTCGACTGCCGGACCGGGTCTTCATCCACCCGGACTCACCGGCCACAGGAGAGCACTGGCAGAACCGGACCATATCCTTTCACAGAACCAAGCTCACCAACAACACGCTCGACTCCCAGGGATATGTGAGTCACCAGTGTGTGTATGTGTGTGTGTGTGTGTGTGTGTGTGTGTGTCTGTGTTGTGTGTTTGTGTATCTGAAGATTTACCTGTCTACAAGTTTTTTTGTTTGGCTGGCTTCTGGAACACTGTAATTGCCCATCTAACCTCTCTCTCTCTCTCTCCCCCTTTCTCTCTCTCTCCCCCTCTCCCCCTCTCTCCCTCTCTCTCTCCCTTTCTCTCTCTCTCCCTCTCCCCCTCTCTCCCTCTCTCTCTCTCCCTCTCTCTCTCTCTCTCTCTCAGATCATCCTGCACTCTCTGCACCGTTACCAGCCGCGGCTGCATGTGATCGAGGCCAGAGACATGCTGATGTGGGGAGGAGCACGTCACTCCTTTACCTTCCCTGAAACCCAGTTCCTCACCGTCACCGCCTACCAGAACAACAGGGTGAGACTGGGGAGGGGGAAGAGGGGGGGGGGTAGGGATAGAAGAGAGAAGAGAGAGGAGGAGAGGAGGGAGAGTGGGAGGAAGAGTGGGAGGAAGGGGAGGAGGAAATGAGGGAGAGAGAGAGGAGAGGAAGACAGGATATGTAGCTAATATGTTAACCAGCTATTTGGTTCAGCATGCTGTAAAGGGTGATTGTGACCTTTGACCTTTGGCTGTCCTGTCCTGCACAGATCACTGAACTGAAGATCAACTCAAACCCCTTTGCTAAAGGCTTTAGAGAGAATGGCATGAACAGCAAGAGGTAACACACACACACACTCACTCACTCACTCACTCACTCACACACACTCACACACTCACTCACTCACTCACACACACACACACACTCACTCACTCACTCACTCACTCACTCACTCACTCACTCACACACACACACACACACACACACTCACACACACACACACACACACACACACACACACACTCACTCACTCACTCACTCACACTCACACTCACTCACTCACTCACACACACACACACACACACACACACACACACACACACTCACTCACTCTCACACACACACACTCACTCACTCACTCACTCACACACACACACACACACACACACACACTCACTCACTCTCACACACACACACACACACACACACACACACACACTCAACTCTCCCCTTATCTGTGTGTGTGTGTGACAGACAGAGGGAGGCCAGGCAGAAACGCAAGCCCACCAGCCAGCAGCCTGATGCTCTGGACGACTTGGATATCGGTGAGTCCAACACACACACACAAGCACCTCCAGCCTCATCACACACAAGCACTACTGGGCTGAGGCACGCTACAGTTTGCATGTCTGTAGGAGTTATCAGTCATTTACAATTCAATTAACAATTGACAACTATATCAAACTATATTTACCTCCATTTCTCCTGTGTCCACTTCTTGTTTCAGAATCATGTGACCCCTGCGACCCATGTGACTCCACTGAGCTCCTCTCACAACAGAACCCTGCTCTCTCAATCACAAGCTCCGCCCTCTCCATTAACAACCCTTCCTGTGGTTTCCATGGTGAGGCTCAACCCTTCCCACAGTCGATGGCATCGGACCAAGCCTTTCTGTCCTCTCAGATGACCCAGATACCTGACATCACTGACATTTCCACCTCCATGGGCAGTGGTCTGCAAACCTCCTCTCAGGATGATCTCAATGGCAGCTTGATTGACAGGTGAGTCCTGCAGTAAGTGCAGTGCAACAATTTCCATGGTTCCAATCAAGCATTTAAGCCACCCTAAAAACGCAGTCTACTAAATACTAACACAGTCTACTAAACACTAACACGGTCTACTAAATACAAACATGGTGTACTAAATACTAACACAGTCTTCTAAATACTTAGTCTACCAAATACTGACACAGTCTACTAGATACAAAAACAGTCTACTAAATACTAACACTGTTTAGTAAATACAAACACAGTCTACTAATACTAACACAGCCTAATACTAACACTGTCTACTAATACTAACAGTCTATTACAGTTAGTCAGCTGGACACATAGCTTTATAACTGTGCCATAAATCCCAACTCCAGTTCCATTAAATCTCTACCACTCTATTCTCCCTCTTCTCTCTCTCTTTCTTCTCTCTTCTGTCTCTCTCTCTCAGGTCAGGGCAGATGATTGACCTCCAGTCTTTCAGTGCTCCCTACGCAGACTCCTCCCAGTTCTCCTCTGCTCCTCAGACCTCCTCCTCGTACTCGTCCGTCTCCTCCACAATCTCCTCCTCAGGCCCACCTGACCCCGCCCCCCCGGCCTCCTCTTCCTCTTCCCTCCCCACGTCCTGCTACTCTTCCCTTCTCTCCTCCTCCTCTCTTCCCTCTTCCACATCCTCTCCTCCTCTCCAGTTAGCAGAATCCACCTATCCCTCTGTCCCTCCCTCTTCCACCTCCCCTCTGTATCCTTCCATCCCTCCCTCCTCCACGTCATCTCTCTATCCCTCTATCCCTCCTTCTTCCTCATCCTCCTCCTCCATCTACTCTGCCCAAGCATCCAATCAGAATCCAGATGTGCTCAGTCCGCACAGCCCAAACAACTCCTTCACCATCTCCTCCTCTTCCTCTTCTCTTCCTCCTCCCTCTTTCCAGTCCCACCATCCCTCTGATTCTGTTCATCCCATGAACCCAGCCCAGAGCGAGGTGGCCCACATGGCTCCGACCCATTCCAGCCCGCCTGTGGTCCAGAACACAGCTGCTACAGCCTTCCCATTTCCACCCCTCCAGCCCCAGGTCAACCAGGATCCAGTGGACCCTTCCACCCATCTATCCCACTCTCTCCCCCACAGCACTCTCTCCTCCCCGCTGTCTGCCTTCCCCTTCCCAGACCACCAGCCACTCACCTCCACCTCCACCCCTGCCCCTGCTCCACACCCCGTCACCCCTGAGTCCGTCACAGACGCCCCCACCACAGCGTTCCCCTTCCCCCCCACATCCACCCCCAGCTCCAACCCCAGCCCTTCCCACGGCCATTCAACCCCCGCCTTCCACTTCCCCTCTGTTGGACAGACTGATTCTGACCTGCCCTCCGCCACTGTGACTCCTCCGACCCATTCCACGCCCACCTCTTTTCCGTCAGCCATGTCCTCTTTCCCTTCTTCCGTTTCCATGGCGACTAATCGGTCAGCTCCCTCTCTCTCTCACTCTCTCCCATCCGCTCCTGCTGCAGTTCAGTCGTACTCTATCCCGCCCACTCACCCAAACCACACCCACATCCCGCCCACTCACCCTAACCACACCCACATCCCGCCCACTCACCCAAACCACACCCACAACCCAGTCTCTTCTCATCCTTTCTCTTCTCTCCCTCCCTCCATCTCCTCCTGTCCTCCTATGCATCCCTCGCTCCAAAACCCAACTCCCAGTATTCACAATCCTGCCCAGATGCAGCCAGGCTACCCTGCGCCGTTCCCGGTCTCTTCTTTCCCACACATCCCAGGCTCGGCCTCCAACCCCCCACAGATTCCCTCCTGCTCCGCAATTCCCTCCCAGGCATTCCCGGGCCTCCCCCTGCCGTCCTCCACCCCGGCCCACCACCCTTCTCCCTCCCTGGGTGCTGCCTCCTACCCTCAGTATGCCCCTGGAGCCCCCTCAGGTGGCTACCCTGCAGTGCCCACTGCTGAGGTTGGCACCTTCCCCAGCGCGCAGTTTAATCCTGCTGCCCCCTACCTGCCAGAGATGGTGCTGCACTCGTCACTCCTACCCTCCCTTGATCCCTCACTTCCCACCTCGGCACCTCCTGCTCTCTATCCCTCCTTCCCCTCTTACCCTCTCAGGCTGTGTCAGGACCCCCGCTCCTCCTTCCACATTCCACTCAGGCACATTTACAGACAGCCCCAGCACACACACACACACAGTCAGGGGTCCTACCTGGACATGAGTGGCAGACCTGTGTTCTGAGGAAGAACAAGAGGGGAGAGGAGAGGAGAGGAGAGGAAAAGAGAGGAGAGCAGAGCTCTGAGCTCATGGCCATGTTTATTCTGTAATGACATTTGTTTACTTTCTCTCTCAAAAGGACTCTCTGCTGGAGAGAGATTTTTGAGTAAAGCAACAAGTGTCATGGTGCTATGTTGTGTTACGACACTGAGATTGCACATCTTCTAATGCCCTTGTCTGAATGGCAGCTGTTTGTCTGTAGTTAGGATGTTTTTAGACTTTGTGATACTTGTTGTTGTTGGAAAATATCTGTAAATATTCTAAACTTGAATAAAATAAGTTTGTTTTGGGAGATTCTACTTTCACAATGTGTGTGTGTATTTTTTAACAGATAAGGATGACATACATGACAGTAAACTGGTAAATGGCAATTCCTTGAAATCTTTATAGTGTGTGTGTGTGTGTGTGTGTGTGTGTGTGTGTGTGTGTGTGTGTGTGTGTGTGTGTGTGTGTGTGTGTGTGTGTGTGTGTGTGTGTGTGTGTGTGTGTGTGTGTGTGTGTGTGTGTGTGTGTGTGTGTGTGTGTGTGTGTGTGTGTGTGTGTGTGTGTGTGTGTGTGTGTGTGTGTGTGTGTGTGTGTGTGTGTGTGTGTGTGTGTGTGTGTGTGTGTGTGTGTGTGTGTGTGTGTGTGTGTGTGTGTGTGTGTGTGTGTGTGTGTGTGTGTGTGTGTGTGTGTGTGTGTGTGTGTGTGTGTGTGTGTGTGTGTGTGTGTGTGTGTGTGTGTGTGTGTGTGTGTGTGTGTGTGTATGTGTCTTCTAATTAAAGCCCTTGAATAAAAAACCTCACCAGCTCTGGCAGATTCAAAACATAGCTGCCAAAAGGCCTCTTAGTGGGGCATGGAGGGGTGTGTGAAGGCCTCTTAGTGGGGCATGGAGGGGTGTGTGAAGGCCTCTTAGTGGGGCATGGAGGGGTGTGTGAAGTAAATCATTAGTGCTTCAGTGGAGAGTCTTTATTGCCTCTGGGTTTGCCTATGAAACACACACACACACACACACACACACACACACACACAGGGCCACAGGGTCATGTGTTCAAGGCAAACAAACCCGAGCCCAAGTGATGGGTCAGTGGCACTGCAGTCACAAAAAGCTAAAAGCTTTGGGCTTCACTGTAAACCAATATTAGCACAGGACCATCTCTTTACTGGTGGGTTGGTTAGCTGGACAAGGCTAAATCATAATGAACACCAGATTCGCACATTAATAAAATGCAGAAGAAACCAGATGCTTTAGTGACAGAGCTGGGGTGCAGGCAGGCCAGTGAATTACGGCCTCTTTTTAAGTGATTTATTTGTGAGTGTGTAGGTGTGTGTCTTTGTGTGATGCTTTAGCTACAGACCTGTGGTGCAGGAGGAGTAAAGAGGCTGAGGTGTTTTATTTGCGTGTGTGTGTATTTGTGTGTGTGTGTGTATTTTTTGTGTGTGTGAGTGTCTGTGTGAATTTTGTGTATTTGTGTGTGTGTGCATTTGCTTGTGTGCAGGTGTGAAACATTGACTATCAGGAAGTCATTAAAGTTAAGGTGTTAAAAGGTATTATCACCTCCCTCTCTCCCTCCCTCCCTCTAGTCTCTTTCTCAGTCTTTCTCTGTCCAGTTGGTGTCTTTACCGGTAAGCAAACAGAGACATGCAAAAGGAGTAAGGAAGGAATTTGGAAACAATCCAAATAAACATTTAACACATACATGCACATTTAATACACACTTTCCTGCACATTTAAAACCAACAAACCCAAACCAATAAGCTAGAAACCAAGACAAACACATAATATTTAAAACACACACAAAATGAGTATTTAATAAAAAATGATTGACAACCAGAGAGCTGACAGCTGAACTGCCCTTTGCTTCTGGCCACAGAGGCACACAGAATGAAGGCTTGTTAGCAGAAATTGGACACCATTCAGACAGTTTGACTGGACACCGAGCAGGCTGTTTGATTGGATAACAATTGGACACCAATCAGACTGTTTGACTGGACACTGATCGGACTGTTTGATTGGACACTGATCAGACTGCAAGTTTCAGCACCTGTGCAGGTATTTCTCTTCCCAACCCTCTCTCTCTTCTTCAGATCATCTCTTTTCCAGGAAACACAATGATGAACAACACTTGATGATGATGAGCCTTTCCTCTTATCTTCTCCCATCTTTCTCTCTCTTTCTCCTCTCCTGTTTCACCTCCCTCCTTCGCTGCTCTTTTCCTCCCTCTACCTGCCTCCGCGGACCCTCTCTCTGATCCTCCTTCTGAGCTCTTGGCGGAGCAGGTCTCTCTCTTTGCGGATGCCCTGCAGAACGGTGCGGTTCTCCTGAGCCCTGCGCACCAGATAGGGCAGCGTGTCGTCCACAGGCCCGTATGGCACAGACTTGTACACAGAGAAACCCTGCTGGGCTGGGGAGGGGTGGGGAGGAGCAGAGGCATGTGATTAGTCTCAGTTCACAATTACACTACTCACAGTATACTCTTAGGCTATGGCGACACTTTATGGAAGGGTTACGTTATGGAAGGGTTATGTTAAGTCATGTCAAAATTACATTGAAAAGACTGCTCTATTTTTTTCAGAATGTTGGCTGCGCTGTCGTGTCTGGTGTCACCAGTTCCATTGATTAGAGTGGAAGCTAATTGCTACAGCAGATATGTTTTTGCCTCAACACATCCAAGGTAGTCGCAGAGAGGTAGAGAGAGAGAGGAGAGGGGGTGGGGTGGGGGCAGAGGTTAAAGGTGTATTTGGAGAGACAGAGAAGGACATGTTTAGAGTGAGAGAAGAACAGACAGACAGAGTCCGTGAGGAGGAACGTCTTACCTAGAGTGAGAGACACATGGTCACACATTCCCAACAGCTGGCCAAAACACACAGAGCCTTCGTCTCTCTGAATACCCAATGCAGCCATCCTAAGGACACACACACACACACACACACACAGAAAGATTATCACCTAGACAGACCATTGACTTCAAAACACCTTAAAGAAAGCAGTAGAACATGTAGAACATAGAGCAGTAGAGTATTTTAACATGTGAATGTGCAATTGTGTGTGTGTGTGTGTGTGTGCATGTCAGAGAACTGTGAGAGTGTATGTACTGTGTTGTATTTCAGGTGGTACCGTGTGGCAGCATGTCTGACTGAGCTCTCGTTGTGAGTGGCCACGATGATCTGGTACCGCCCGGGATTCTGGGAAATGCAGTTCAGCAAGATGTCCAGAGAGCCGTTATAACTGTACAGGCAGGAACACACAGCACTATTACACTGCACATTAACAGAGCAATCCACTGTGGATTAATCCGTAGCCCAAACAGTGAAAAGGCAGCTAAATAACTAACTGAATGGGGCACAGAAACTCACTTTCAGTTTCATTTCGCTGTGCCCCATTCAGATATTGGTAACTGTCGGATTGCTATTTGGCCTATGTTGTGTTCTGTTTTCTTGTTCTCTGTTTTCTCGTTCTCAACACCTGGTGACCTCAACCAACAGGGCTATGAATAGAATCACACCAGATTCTCCTTTAACATCTTCATACAAGAGATCTTATACCATCCAACAGACCCTATAGAAATGTATATATCTCACTGTAAGTCATCATAACAGAGACATTCTGTATTTTATTATGAGAGACATACTTCAGTTGAGAAATACAGACGGAAACAAAACTGAAAAAAGACAGCAGCTCATTGGCAGCTAGTCAATTGACCTGTCATTGGTGTCCTCCCATGATTGATGGATGGGGTCTGAACGACCCTCCTGCTGGGCCAGTTTCCTCTCCTTGTCCATGTAGGCCCCTCGGACAAGTTTGACCCCCAGACAGAAGGAGTGGAGCTCTGAGAGACCTATAGCCTCCTGAAGGAGAGTGACAGACTCCTGGGAGAGAGAGAGAGAGACTGGGGGTCACTGATGTGTATTTCTGTGTGTGTGTGTGTGTGTGTGTGTGTGTGTGTGTGTGTGTGTGTGTGTGTGTGTGTGAAAGTAGAACAGTATCATCCTCATGGGCACATGGAACACGTCAATAGGAAGACAGGCACAAACACAGGTTGGTAGAATAGACAGAGAGACAGGCAGCCAGACAGACAGACACATTGAGGTAACACTGATGAGTAAGACAGACAGACAAACACCTCAAGGTATAGACAGTCAGACAGACACCTTAAGGAATCACTGAGAACTCAGACAGACAGACACCTGAAGATATAGGCAGTCAGACAGACACCTTAAGGCATCACTGAGAACTCAGACAATCAGACAGACACCTTGAGACATCACAAATAACTCAGACAGACAGACACTGATACTGACAGTGTGGTAACACTGATGTCAGACAGACAGACAGCCACCTTAAGGTAACACTGATAAGTAAATCAGACAGACAGACAGCCTTGAGGTAACACTCATAACTCAGTCAGACAGACAGACAGACACCTTGAGGTAAAACTGATAAGTAAGTCAGACAGACAGACAGTCAGACAGACAGACACCTTGAGGTAACACTGATAAGTAAGACAGTCAGACAGACAGACACCTTGAGGTAACACTGATAAGTAAGACAGTCAGACAGACAGACACCTTGAGGTAACACTGATAAGTAAGACAGACAGACAGTCAGTCAGACAGACAGACACCTTGAGGTAACACTGATAAGTAAGACAGTCAGTCAGACAGACAGACACCTTGAGGTAACACTGATAAGTAAGACAGACAGTCAGACAGACAGACACCTTGAGGTAACACTGATAAGTCAGACAGTCAGACAGACAGACACCTGGAGGTAACACTGATAAGAAAGACAGTCAGACAGACAGACACCTTGAGGTAACACTGATAAGTAAGACAGTCAGACAGACAGACACCTTGAGGTAACACTGATAAGTAAGACAGTCAGTCAGACAGACAGACACCTTGAGGTAACACTGATAAGTAAGACAGACAGTCAGACAGACAGACACCTTGAGGTAACACTGATAAGTAAGACAGACAGTCAGTCAGACAGACACCTTGAGGTAACACTGATAAGTAAGACAGACAGTCAGTCAGACAGACACCTTGAGGTAACACTGATAAGTAAGACAGACAGACAGACAGACAGACACCTTGAGGTAACACTGATAAGTAAGACAGGCAGTCAGTCAGACAGACACCTTGAGGTAACACTGATAAGTAAGACAGACAGTCAGACAGACAGACACCTTGAGGTAACACTGATAAGTAAGACAGACAGTCAGACAGACAGACACCTTGAGGTAACACTGATAAGTAAGACAGACAGTCAGACAGACAGACACCTTGAGGTAACACTGATAAGTAAGACAGACAGTCAGACAGACAGACACCTTGAGGTAACACTGATAAGTAAGACAGACAGTCAGACAGACAGACACCTTGAGGTAACACTGATAAGTAAGACAGACAGTCAGACAGACAGACACCTTGAGGTAACACTGATAAGTGTTCCAGATCCATGAGCTCTGCTGGTTAAACTTCTTCATCATCGCCATGGTGATGAGGGAGAGGGCGGGGTTCATGTAGGTGTACTCAGCATCCACCAGCACACGCACCTTATTGATGCTGGCCTGGTGAGACCACACACACACACACACACACACACACACTAGATCATATCATACTCCCCCTGCTGTGTGTGTGTAGCTCTACATCATAAGTACTGTGTGCAGGGTGTAGACAGTTGCAAGGGTAGGTTATATTTGAGGTAAGGAGCCAATCCAGGAACAGAACTCCCTCCCATGCCCCTGAAGCCTCTTCTCATTGGCCGATGTTGTTAATGTTTATGATGTGTAAGAACTGTATGAACTATGATGGATTGATTGATTGGATTTGAATCAGTCCAAATAAATCCCAATGTCCCCACTACTGCATCTGACTGGTGCTCTGGTAGGGGTTTCAGTAACAACAACCCCACAATCCCATAAGGCACCTGGGCAATCTGGTCCAGTCTGCGCAGTCCGAGAAGAAAGTGTGTGTTCTCATCCTCCTGCAGGCCAGGGAAACTGACTGGCTGTAGAGGACAGAGATGCATACACACACACACACACACACATCCAAGGTTACATGCACACATACCTTATAATACACCTTTATCTGTGGTGGCAAGTGAAAGAGGAGGTCTGTATTTATTGTGTGAGCCTTTGTGTTAATTATGCTTGAGTAGCTATGAGCCACATATTGTAAATGAAACTGAAGGTAGGAGATGGTAGTAGTGTTTTGGCTAACGCTGAGGGACAACTGTACTGTGTACACATGTCTTTAATCTGACTGAGTCCTACTCACCTCTCCACTCATGGCTCTGACCAGCAGGTCTAGGTCATAGTGCTCCTCCTGCATCAGTGAGGTCAGTTTCACCTGGGGGTCAAAGGTCAAAGGGCCAAACATGCATAAACAGTGGGTCACACACTGCTGGCCCCTGAAAGCAAACAGCATACTTATCTAATGCAGCAAACACACCCTCTCACTCAGCAAGCTAAGGGGTCTAGATAAGGGTCTAAATTATCAATGCCATAACCTGAATGATAATAATTAGCTTCAGTCCTTGTGTGATCTGACCAGAAGCTGTCTTTAAAAGTGTATGAACAAAAGTGTGTGTGTGTGTGTGTGTGTGTGTGTGCATGCTCTGGACTGAAGCTGATATCAGCTGGTCCACTCTGTGTCAGGAGGGGTTCCACTCACACACAGACTGTGTGCGTGCGTGTGTGCGTGTGTGTGTTCTGGATCTCAGGTGGGCTTCGACTCACACACAGCTCCGGACTGATGAGAGCGGTGACCTTGAGTTGCATCATGGGATCTTTGCTCCAGGCGTTACTGTGGGATATCCTCACACATTCTAACATGGATGCCAGGTTGTTGTCATAACGACCCTCCCTGTCAACAAATCAGTAAATTCAGACATATCAGTGAACTATGATGATAACATCAGATGATACATGAAACCCAACATGCACTGACCAACAGCAAAAAGAACTGAACATGTCCAACCAGCAGTGTTTTATAGGGCTTTATCAAGGGGCCGTATTGTTGACATGCCTTTGCTACGTTAGGTATTCTTCAGGGCTAATTTCAACTGAATGTTAGCTTTCAGTCTCCACTTTTGGTAAATGACATTTAGCCTAATTCAAGCAGACACACAAGCAAGCTGTTCTCTCCAGTGCAATCACCAGTTGTTTTTTCCTTCATGTTTTTAGACGGTGGTTTTAAAAGAGCTAGCGTAGGTCTTAATCGACTGATTCTAAGTTAACAGTATGGCCGTGGGCACCTCTGTGATTGAAAGAACCTAATAGCAGAACGATTTGATGACCTCACCCGATGCTCTCTCCCAGGTCCTCTTCAATGGGCACCGCCAGCATGGGGCGGAGTCCCAGTGAGCTCATCTTCTCCATGGATGCGGAGATCTCACCCTCAGTTTCCCCGGCGACAAACTGGGCATACACAGTGGGCCGCACGAACAAGGAGAAACCTCTCTGACCCAACGTGGCTCTTGCCACGGACATGAGCTGAAACAGAAGAGAGGGGGAGAGAGAGAGAGAAAGAGAGAGAGAGAGAAGGAGAGAGAGAGAGAGAGAGAGAGAGAGAGAGTTGAGTGATGTCTGTAAAGTAGGAAACATCACTAAATACAGTGGCATTCAGAACTGTCTGTGTGTGTGTGTGTGTGTGTGTGTGTGTGTGTGTGTGTGTGTGTGTCAGGGAGAGAGAGAGAGAGAGAGCGAGAGAGAGTGAGTCTGTGTGTAACTGTGAGTATACAGTTATATCTGTGTATACAGATACACAGGTTACATGTAAAGAGAGAGAGTGTGTAAGAGTTATAATATGTATACATTAATGTGTATGTGTGTGTGTGTGTGTGTGTGTGTGTGTGTGTGTGTGTGTGTGTGTGTGTGTGTGTGTGTGTGTGTGTGTCACCTTTCCGCAGTTGTTGACCAGTGCAGGATAGGAGCAGAATCGAAACACGGTAAGTGCTCTGACCAGCTCCCACATACTCTTCACTTTAAAGGCCTGTGGGTCCTCAAAGGTCAGCAGGGATGCCTCTGTGGGGTCAGAAAGGTTGTGACCTTTGCAGGCTGCAGTGCCAGGCTGGTCCGCAGGCAGGGTGCGGCTAGCCGCCGTGCCCAGCAAGCGCTGCGCCTGGAACCCACGGAGCACCCAAGGCCGCAGAAGATTGGACATGGCAATATGTGTGTGTGTGTGTGTGTGATTGTGGAATGCAACTGTGTGTGTGAAAGAGTGTGTGAAGCTGTAGTATGATTATCTCTGTGTGTGTCTGCGTGTGTGTGCCTGTATGTGTGTGTGTCTGTGTGTGTGTATGTTAGCCCTTTGCTAACAGTCTGAGGTTTATTGATGGCCTTGACCTTAGTGACTGGGACCCCAGACCAGTTTAAGCTGGTACTGGTCTCTCTCTCTCAATGAGTGTGTGTGTTTGTCTATCTGTTTGTCTTTGAGTGGGTAGGAAGGCAGTCACTGTGTTAGTGCAGATGATATGACACATATGTGCATAATCAGTCGTGTAAATGTCGGGTCCACAGGAGTATAGATCAGATAGTATGGAGCAGTAAGGTGAGTATAGATCAGATAGTATGGAGCAGTAAGGTGAGTATAGATCAGATAGTATGAAGCAGTAAGACTCCAATCTGGGAAAACAGAAGACATGTTTCATTCAGGATGCGAGCGGCAGTCAACTGTTCTTATGCAAAAAGTCACACAACTGTTGATAAGAACTCTGGACTTCGGACTGAAAGATTCAAAACTCTTCTGGTCCATTTCATCAATCACAATATAATTAATCTGTCGTGTAAATTACCATGATGAGTTTAGTAGATGTTATTGTGAACTGGATTCCCATAATAATACTAATAGTACATTACTGTTTTTTAATTATTTATTTTGTATAGGCTACTAATCAAAGCAAGATTGCCCAGTAATATTGTAAATCTAATAATCTGGTAGTGTATATTATTATTACTTGCTCGGTTATAAACCATACAGAATCAAAACGACGAATCAGATTGAGCTCCAAATCAAGCCATGCACACCACATCTAAAAGAAACCTTGTATATGTTAACTAATCTCTTTATTTTGCAGGTTTCTATTTTATATTACTTTGTCAATATGTCAGTATATGGAACTCTGAATTGCAGTAAGTCTGTTGACAATTAATCAGTTGCGTTTCAAATTCATATCATTTTATAGAAAATATTTGTGACCCTACTTACCCTGGGATGTGTTTTGATCATAAATCCATATCTCTATACAGATCTGCGTTTTTATCATAAATCCATATCTCTCTATAGATCTGCGTTTTTTTTCTGAGCAGAACTTGTGGAAATTGTATAAAGAGGTTTGTTTGTGTGTGTGTGTGTGTGTGGAGGCGGTGCAGAGGAATGCACCTCTGAATTTAGGGTCTGTGTTGAGTCTGTTAATAGGTAACATCTTCATCTCAATTATTGACTCACACTGCCCCCTCTGGCGTTCAGTGGAAGTGCTGCAGTTTGGGCCACTAATCCTTTGCTTGGATGAAAACGTCATACATAATCAAACGTAATCATCTCTGATTAGCTGCTCTGATAATAGCATTGCTACCCAACTCCTACAGCAGAGTTTGGAGATTGATATGTTGCACACAGATGTCATAGAAAGAGCCTATCTCCAGTAGACAGCTAAATAGGGCCCACGCTTGCACACACAACAGATTTTAGCCGTATTCAAGATCAGATGTGAGACGTGCGGGTTAGAGAGGGGAGGAACACCTTGGCAGGCTGTTTGCCAGTCTGGGTGGCAATAAGGCTCTCATTGGACAAAAGTCAGTGATGTTGCAGTTCTTCTTGCTTTTGTCAACAGGTCCAACCCACTTAGCCAGCCAACAGGTCTTGAGTGGCTTCCTCAGAACCAGAACCATAGCCACAGCAATCCTCCTACGTTGGCCTTAGCAGAGAGAGCTGAGGTCAGACAGCCTAGACTCTGGACCATGTTGGACTGCTGGGAGCCAAGACAAACATTAACTAGGCAGCCCCGAACCTGCGTCAAGGCACCAACGAACCACTCCACCTCTGCACGTAGTACTTATACAGCCATTATGTATGTCGATGATCATGTACATAGAGGACATTAGACAGAATATGAGCCTGTGTTAGTATGGCCGCTCTTATATATAACTACTATGCCATCTTGGGTTGGCCGCTCTTATATAGAGCTACTATGCCATCTTGGGTTGTTTACGTGAAAAAACAAATCACTAAATCAGAACTCTGACTGGGTCCAAATGTAACACTGTTTACTTGGATGCTAACCTCTACTAGGAAAGCTGACATCACCAGAAGACACCAGATGCCATATTTATTAATTGAACAATGTTTTTATTTATTATTATAGTAATCAGGTTACAGAAATCCACTCAATGATCTTGTGTTCACCAACTCACACACACACACACACACACACACACCTGTCACAAGAACCACACAGCCTTATCATCAAAAGGCCACTACTTAAAAAAAAAGACTGTTGAAGGGGCTGCTAGTGCCTTTACGGCCTTGTGTGTCTTCCAAACGGCATTAAGAGACGAGGGATTACTTAGCCAATCAAAAACTAGCCCCCTCAGGTGGCGTGTGTCGGTGGGGGAGGGGTGGAGCGCTGTAACCAGACTGGGAGTTTCTGGAATGGAGATGGGATGCGTTCACTACGGAGACCGTCTCAACATCAGTAGTTGCTCTGGTTCTGGTTGCGGTAGCCTCCGCCACGCTGGTAGTTCTGCTTCTGCTGGTAGCCACCCTTCTGGTCTGTTGGGGGAGAGAGAAGGGTTATGGGGGGGGAGGGTGGTTACAAACACCATGGTCTTCGGTCCAAGTCAGAGAGAGTGTGTGTGTGTGTGTGTGTGTGTGAAAAGAAGACGACGACTCCTGGAATTGTACACATGGGGGTAAGTGTCACATCAGAGATGGTAGACAGGATATCTAGCAAGTGGGGTGTGTGTGTGTGTGTGTGTGTGTGTGTGTGTCTCTCTCAAACATGATAAAGTGGCATCCACAGTCATGATGAGGGCCATGAGGAGAAGAGGGGAAGAGTGGGGGAGAGGAGAGGAGAGGAGAAAGAGACAAGTCACGAAGGGATGGAGGGATAGAGTGAGTATGAATGAATGAATAAATGAATTGGTTCATAAGCACCTCGATGGTAACCTGGCTTCTGCTGGTAACCGCCACTCTGGTCTGAAACCCAAATTAAAAACAGTTTAGACACATATCCCCACACACACACAGA
>JAIFZK010000160.1:312500-372500 GCA_027481765.1 Tenualosa thibaudeaui
CACAAAGCAGTGAAGGAGGATGCCCATCTTCAGCTAACACTTCACAGGTACCTGTGTGTGTGTGTGTACCTGCACAGGTGGGTCAGCATGCTGGATGTTGTCCTGAAGGTGGCTCATGAGCATGAGGTCCCGGGCCTGGTACCAGCGGGAGTGCAGAGCGTGGTGGTAGATGTGGCAGAGGATGGCACAGGTGCGGATTCTATCCGTGCGGTCCTTGGCATAGATGAACTTGCACAGGCGGTCCATGATGATGGCGCTGTCCTCCCCCTCGCTCTCCTCTTGGTCCTGTTCCGACTACACACACACACACACACACACAAATCACACGGTAAGAAAACTCTGCGTACAACGAGACGTTGTGTCTATGTTTGCCTTAAATTCCTTGCACAACTTCACTTGAGGAGCAGGATAAGTGGATGAAGTTGACTGTGTTGAGTTTAAGATCACATCACACATTAATATAACATCTTCCTCTTCCTAACTCTTTGGATGGTTGGTCTGTAGATGACGTCTGTTGGTCACTCTGTGCTTTTATTTGAAATACTAAATAAAATAATGTAGGTATAAGCCACTGTAATTAATGTCCTCCTCTGAGCCTGGCTTGGCTGCATGGATAGTCACATTATGACATCACAAACCAGATTAAAGGTCAGCGTCTGACCTTTTAAACCAATTCCACAGTAGCATTTTATGATTCATTCCACAGTCACCACTGATGAAAGCAAGAGCTTAGAGGTGAGAGGTCATAGGTTACCTTGCTCTCTCCCTGCAGCCCAAGACTGCGGCGGTGGGCCTTGTAGTCAAACTTGTAGTAGGTGTGCATGATGCGTCGCAGGTACACCCGGCACACCTCCTCTGTGCTACCTTTGGCCTCCAGGTACGCCAGCAGCCGGTCCACGATGGCACACACACGCGCCTCGTCCTTCAGGTTGTCAACATACTCTACAACACACACACACACGGTTTAAGAACAACTGACAACACATTCAGGTCTTCTTGTCATCAGCACCTGGAACAGGCTAGATTCTACAGTACCCGTTTCCCCCAAACAACCAACTCCCCATATGGAATATTCTATCTGACAAGTGAGATTTGAGTTCTAAAAACTGTTCGGATGTGAAAAAATCTGCCTAATTTCCGCGTGTGAATCAGTCTGACAGGTTGTTAATCTGGCTGTATTCTGTGAAGAGACTGAATGAAATGTAAATGCTGACCTTGAGAGTGGGGGTCTGTGTTCTGCATGATCTTAGTGAACTCCTCGTCCATCCTCTCCACCAGGGTCAAAATACATCCCCGCACTCTGAAGGGCTGTACAACACACACACACACACACACACACACACACGACAATGGAGACAGTGAGAAGAATTCACTGACACACAGCACTTAGTTTGATACTATGAACACCATTCCAGCAAAACACAGTCCTGGGTTGTGGGTGGGCCACTACCTGGTCTGAGATGGCGAGGTTCTCGCTGTCCTCTGCGATGTTTTCTCCAATGAAGATGTTGTTGTTGTTAAACAAGATTTCCAGCAGCTCGTCGATGCAGTCCAGACACTTCTTCCACATGTCAGGCTAGATGGGGACGAGACAGACACACCCAGTCAATCAGCTGCCCAGCACAGAAACCACATCAGTCCTGTTCCAAGGCTGCTCTTCAGAGAGCAGGACGGATGCAATGAGGGCTTAAAGGATGAGTGTGTTCTGTTATAGGAAGGCAGGTTAGGGGTGTGTGTGTTTGTGTGTGTGTACATGCTTGAGCAACATCTTCTGTGTGCTGCCTGGGGCTAAATGTGTTTGCATACGTGTGGTACAGCCACTTGGGGTGTGTGTGTGTGTGCGGGGGTTACCTTCATGAATGCAGCCAGATTGGGGTTGTAGTCGTAGAGGGAGGCGATGATGTTGAACTTGATCTTGACCAGGATGCCTTCACCCAGGTTATTCTCATTGGCGATGCCAGCCAGGGCGTGGAGCAGTTCAATCTGGGCCGCTCTAACCCACCACAACAACAGAGAGATTAGACACACACACAGACACACACACACACACACACACACACACACACACACACACACACACACACACTCTCTCTCTTACCTGTCTGTGCCCTTCTTTCCTCTGGCCTGCAGGATCTCGTTGAGCTTCTTAACCACCACAGCCGTGTTGATCTCTGTGCCTTTGGCAAACATCTTGGGCTTCTCCTGCAGCGGTAAAGGGGGGTGATGAGAGAATGAGGAGCTTTGACTGGAAGCAAAAACAACTAGGACATGAGAGTCATCCATCCATCTACCTACATATCTATCTATCCATCTATCTATCCACCTACATATCTGTCTATCTATCTATTTATCTATCTATCTACCTACATATCTATCTATCCATCCACCCATCTACATATCTATGTATCCATCCATCAATCCACCTACATATCTATCTATCTTTCCACCTACCCACATATTTATCCATCTACCCATCTATCCATCCATCCACCTACATATCTATATCTATTCATCCATGCGTCTCAATATGTTCTTCATTCCCACCGCTGTACCCCCGACTCTAGGACATGTTAGTGGGTGAGGTCTCTGCAGGCATGAGTGCATTAGTGGGTGAGGTCTCTGCAGGTATGACTGCATTAGTGGTTGAGGTCTCTGCAGGCACGAGTGCATTAGTGGGTGAGGTCTCTGCAGGTATGACTGCATTAGTGGGTGAGGTCTCTGCAGGTATGACTGCATTAGTGGGTGAGGTCTGTGCAGGCACGAGTGCATTAGTGGGTGAGGTCTGTGCAGGCACGAGTGCATTAGTGGTTGAGGTCTGTGCAGGCACGAGTGCATTAGTGGGTGAGGTCTCTGCAGGTATGACTGCATTAGTGGGTGAGGTCTGTGCAGGCACGAGTGCATTAGTGGTTGAGGTCTCTGCAGGCACGAGTGCATTAGTGGGTGAGGTCACCCCCCCCCCCCCCCCAAAAAAATGAATTTGAGCTGTAGTTTACCACACAGGCGTAAAATAGCCCAATAAAACTCTCCAAACTCACTCTAGCCCCCCCTCCCCACCCGTGGGTCTGTGCTCACCTTGACCAGAGGGACTCCCCCTTTGACCTTCTCCCAGCCCTGCTCTTCATCCTGCTGCTCCTCCCCCTCCTCTTCTTCCAGGCCGCGCTCCAGCTTTGTCTTGGTCTTCCGCTTCTCCTTCTTGCGGTCAGCGGCGGGCCGCTCGCCCTCCTGTCTGGAAGAGCGCATTACGACATTTCACCAGCATGAGATGCACAGCTCAGGACATCCAGCAACAGTTGGACCTCAGATGTACAGAAATACTGTATATTACCAGCAACAATTACCAGCACATGCTAACACTTCCAAAACATGGCAGTTAAGAGCTCCTATATCCACACACACACTAACTTTTTGAGGAAGACTACAGCCAGTGAGGAACCTATGGCATCCGGGTCCACGTCACTGTCGGTGCCACTCTCCACCGTGTCAGAGCTCCAGTCTTCAACCTCGTCATCGCCGCTGTCCGACTCATCGTCCTATTAAACACACACAGCCAGTGTCAGTAACTCACTCCTACTGAAATGTTGCTGGCGTATACCACATTGTTCGTGAGGTCTGGAGTCCTCTCCCCAGTCAGAATATCCCTCATGCTGTGACTTGGTGAGTGCTGCTGTCTAGTCTGCCCTTCAGAGACACTCACCTCAGCGGCCCCCTTTAAGAACTTGCTGGCATCCGGCACAGGCTCGCTTGCAGGTTTCTTCTTCATGAAGCTCTTGGCCGTCACCGCCTCTCCATCGTCATCACTCTCTGAGGACGAACCTGCACGCACACAATTATGGTTAAATCAGTCATTAAGACATCTAGGATAGCACCTCTCTGCAAGGCACCTCTCTTTCTCCAAGCAAGCAGCGAATGAAGGGGGGTTGCTTGGCCATCTACACCCAGGATGGACAGAGCACCCTAGGCCCTCACCTGACTCTGCTTCATCCTTCTCCTCCTCTTCCTCAGCAGATTGATCAGGGTTCTGGGGGAAGGCAGGTGAGTTTTAGAACCACACTGAAGTAAAGTTGCAGCAAGAGATCACAGCAAGAGAGATGCGACTGCCACAAATACATGGACTAACTCTCCATGACCCCGGTACCTCTTTGTAGCTGGCGATGTCGGACTCGTAGTCGCGGTTGTACTTGCGGATCTTCTGCCTCAGCGTGCTCAGGGCTTTGGCGTTGTTCTTGTTCATCTTCTTCTTCCCCTCCTTGTCCTCCCACAGCTAAGGGAAGCAGACAGGCGTCAGACAGGCCTCTCACTACACGGCACACACCAGCATTAGCAGGACTGCTTGATTAGAGAACTAACTATTTCAGACACAAATTCTGCATTTAAGTAACTCCACAAACGTTCCCACTGAGAAGACAGCCATTTCCTTGCATTCCAAATGCAAAGTGGAATGTGACAAAATAATGATTTGTTCCCAATTAATTTATGTTTGAGACTGACGGAGACATACTTACAATCATTACAATAAAATTAAACTAAATTATATCATTACAATTCAATTTACTGCACAGTGATAAATACTGGTAAGCCATTGTCAATATTTCCAGGCTGATATTAAACTGCTCCTGATATTGGCTGTAGAGAGTGAGCCTCATTTTGCTCCCAGCTGGTTAAGTAAAGCCAAAGTCCTTCTAAGGCAAGGCAGCCATCTTGGACCGCCTTCATGGTCGCCTCCATCAGAAGACTGAAAACGTCTCAACTTTTACTGCATTATGAGCAAGCGGCAGCCCATCAAATGGAAACTGATAGGACTTTATCTATATCAATGCCATTGTCAAATTGGTCCAATTTTTTATCAACTCTCTTCAATTCCTCACTGTTTACTGTTTCTACACAGGTTTGCAGTATCAGCACGCTGGCCAATTCTATAGGCTACACCACTACGGTGACAATAGCAGCTCATTAGGATGAGGAAATCATGTAGAACTGTCCATTCCAGTTCAGTATCTGAAAGACCAATTGACAATGGTCTTAAAAGCATGTCGGCACTGGTAAGAGGAATTAATAATGTCATAGGAATACGATACCAGTGAACTGAAGCATTTGATTCTACTTGATTCTTTTTGATTTCACCCCTACTAATCCTCAACCTCGTGCATCCAGTTAAAGTTCTCAGTATGGAATACTGTGAATGCTAATACTAACAGAACAGTATTATTGGAGTGCAACTCTGCTGCTGCTGTGGAAAACACAATGACCCATTAGATGTATGTTACCTGGTTGAGGTACTCCTCCAGGTCAGCGAGCAGGCGGATGTAGAACTTGGGTACTCCCTCCTTGTCCACTATGTTCTTACTCTTGACAAATGCTCGACACAGCTGCTCAAACTCCTCCAGACACTTGGACATGTCCCTGATCTTCATGGCGTTGCGGATGGTCTTGATCAGGTTGGTGAGCTCCTCAAACCTAGACAACACAAGGACGTCAAAATTAGAACTGTTCTATGGGGAATGCTTTAGTCATCTAGTGAATGTTGACAAACCCAACCTCTTGTCCTTGGCACTGCGCACCACTCTCTTTGTGTCTTCTTCGTCATCACTAAGCAACAGGGCCCTTCAGAGGAAAAAAACAATATTAAAAATGGTGTATTATTCTTGACTATATTGACATTTAAAACAATTCAGTATTAACACAAAAGACTGACTGCTTAGTGAAAGTAGTCCCGGGTGTTTTGGGGGTGATCTCATCAGCAGACGATGACTCCTCCGACTCGGAGTCGGATCCAGTTGCGAAGAAACGGGACATTCCAGGAGACGGTTACCTGTGAAAAGAGAGAAATACCATTGGTATGTGTGGAGAAGTTTCTTGGAAAAACCCAAAGTAGCAGAGAAGTTTGTCTTGTTCAACCAAGTCTTTATTGCGTTCACAGAGAGAATGGTTACAACAGTGATCCTCATTCTAACCACTCTAACCATTCTAACCTTATACCTTCTCTATCTACCTTAAATACTCCTGCTAGTAGATGATGTAGCTGGCACAGATCCAATCCTATGCGAGACCTCAGTCTCTGTCCTTCTACAATGATGCTCTAAACATGGTTTCAACATAGTTTTCAGAAAGGAGTCCACCGTCATGCACATAAATCTTTTGTACTTTCTTTTTATAGCACACACTCTGCTGCATGCTCTATTCAATTTCTGTATCCGCACACACACACACACACATATATATATATATATATATTACTTGTTGTTACAGAAATCACGACATATGGTAAATGTAATGCCTACGTAAGCTATCTTAATTTTCAGACCTGATAACCATAGAGCTCGTACGATGCGATCTTTCTGATGCAACACTAGGAGGATGTTGACACGGAACGTAGAGCCGACACCAAATTGTCATCGGTTAACGTTACACTGAGGTTATCGTAGCATTTCCCTACAATCTGAAAGAGGGACAAAGCTAGCGCCCTTGCTAGTCCATGTAAATTCACTTGCTAATACTACTAACGACAGCTTTCCGTTGACGTTAAAAATTCCGAGTGATAGAATGATGACATAGCTTGACCAGCACACAAAGTCCAAATACTGAACGTAATCAAGTTCTGCGATGGAGAAAAATAGGCGACTGAACGCCACTGGAAAGCATATTTCAATGCGGTCCCAAAAACCTTCTGCCACCTTTTAGCTGACCATTTAGCTGATAGCATCGCTCAACGGGCCCGGCGTCGGCTAACTAGTTGGTTAAGTGGGTTCGCTAGCTAACCCTATACTCTTACATTAAAGATCATTAACAAAACATACAGATAAGCATATCTTACCTGTTACCGAATTAAAAAACGTATTTCTTGCTGTGTGTACAGACTGGTGTGATATTTAAAATCCAGGTTTACTTCTTCCCAGCACAAACGACAGCGTGCGCCAGCCACTTTCCGAACTTCCGGCGATAAAGGAAGTTGCTAAGCAGCTCTTCGCACGAGGAATGCTGATGCAAAGGCGCTGCAATTTCCCTCGAAGCTGCCCTGCCGCTCAGCGGCTGTATTGTGAATTACCGTTTTTACACATTTTTGCCCCCTTTTCAGCAGGGGATCTCGCTCTCTTGCGCAACAGTCGAGCCAAATTGCCAATATTTACAGAGCAATTGACATGTACAGTGGGGACTTAAGATAAAGATACAAAAACATTTCTCCTCACAGTACAACATTTCATCGTTTGTTGAATATCAGAATAAGGAGAGAAATAATTTTGAGATTTTTTATATTTATCAGTCAGAAATGCACATACACTTTCTTCACATTTGGTAGAATGGCCTTGAAACTGTTTCACTTGGGGTAAAAGTTCTGGGTATCCTTCCACGAGCTTCTCACAATAGTTTGCTGAAATCTTAGGCTGTTCTTGACCGAACTGGTGTTCCTGGGTTTGGTTTGCAGTCCTTCTTGTATGTACATTCTTTCAGTGCAACCTACTATTTTTCTATGGGGTTGAGATTAGAGCTTGGTGACGGCTGTGTCTCACAATGTTAATAAGCACCTATTTATAACTAATATAATACTTATAATTTACTTCCATTCATTGGAGAAAAGGTGATTAAGGAAGTCACTTGAGATGCCATGTAAGCCCAATCTTTGTTTTCTCAGGAGGGATGGACAAGATATATTTCAGATTTTTGGCTGAGCATTTGGTTGATATGTTACACAGTAGAAGCACATGCATAGGATTGAGCAACTTGGTGATACTGATGTAGCTGCATGAGGTTTTCAATTACTATACATCTATCTTGTGGTATAATGTCTACAAATACACCAAAACACTAAAAAGACCTTGAAAAGTACCTCTGAAAATGTTCCACAGACTTGATGGAGCATTGAAATTACATGCAAGTGTACATATAAAGACCACAAATGTGTAGACACAGGTAAACTTTATACAAAAGTACAGTTTTATTGTCACAAATAATTAATAATAAAAATCAAGGAGAAGTCCTAGAGAGAACAGTCAAAGGGAAAGCATGTTTCAGAAAGAATGCAGTTTGGTTTGTGCGACACCAATCGTTTGAGTCACACCTCTGAGCAGATGGGGAGAAAGCATGGTGTGTGCGCATGTATGTATGTGAAAGTGTGGTCCATTGTTACACCAAGTCGTGCAGTAGTCAGATCATAGCTTTTTGACTCTGATCTGGACCTTTAGATGAATGAGTGCAGAGCAGCTGACACTGGAACGCACCCAGCCCTTACTTGGCCCAGGTCAGGGCCAGATATGTGCCACAGTCAGCATGCGCCTGCAAAGACACAGACTGAAACTAAATATCTTGAAAAACGAATCCAATCGCCCTCTTTTTGACAAAAGAAAGAGCAGAAATGCAATGAAAAAAAGAAAGAAAGAAAAAAAAGAGAATAAGATGCATGTAATGCAACGCCCCACTCCCTCTATCCCAGCAAACACTTGACGGCTGGCAAGGGACTCAAATCTTCTTTTCCTCTCCCCTCTCTCACTCCCTCTCCCCACAGTACTCTTCACATTAATTAGAAAACTCTACTGCTACAGCATAGAAAAAGGAGGTTATGAAGGGAGAGTGTACAGCAGTGAGTGGTGTGTGTGTGTGTGTGTGTGCACGAGTGTGTGTACATGTGAGAGGGGTGAAAACTGAAGTCCGAGAGTTTTATATGGGTGTTGAGGTGTAGTTGTGCAGAAGCTTGGAGTCTCTACAAAACAAAATCCTTCAGGTGCAGGTAGAAAAAAAAAAGATAGAGGTTATGAGCAAGAGAGTATTCAAAAAAAAAAAAAAAATCAACATTAAGACAGTAGGGCAGGGCAGGAGAGGACAATGGAGGGGGATCAGATAGAAATACAAGATGGCATCTCCTGCTGCACATGTTTCCTTCCTGAGGGCACGCGGGTCACAGGAAGTAGTCGGCCACAGGCTTTTTGGAGGGGATGCCGCGGGTCTCCTGTGGTGCCGCTTCAAAGATGATGAACTCTTTCTGCAAGTGCTCGTCCAACTCCAAAATGGCCGCCACATTACCACACCTGGGACAGCGGGAGAAAAAACACAAATGATCTTTTCCGCAGACACAAAAATGGCTAATAATTTTTACGAGGCATCTGTTGCCTAGCAACCCCCTCCCAGACAAATCCCCTAAACAGCAAATTAAGCAAACACACACATCTATCTACAGCCATAATTAGGAGTTGACCCCCCCACACACACACACTAACCTATAGCAGTAGTTAGGAGCTGACCACACGGTGAGGACAGTCTCGTTGAAGTGCCACTTGTATCCCTCCATGACCAGCTGATGTGCTCGGCAAATCATGTCAATGTCATTAGCAGCGTTAAACTGGGCCACTACATCACTGCCAAACAAGTAGCCTGCTCCGCGCGGACTAACACCCCAGCCAGTAGTGTCTGATAGGAAACACATGAACCACACACACACACAGAAGTTATTACCTGCACTGGAATGGTCATAGGCCACCAAACACCAATCAAAGATGTCATATTGACCATATCAAACAATACATAAACATTATGTAAACAATAGATATCATCATGCATTTCAGTTCTGCTGAACAAACACACAAATAAAAAGGGGCTACAGGTGCCAATTCAGGGTGCTGACCTTCAGGGTCAGACCAGAGGAGGTCGCACATGGGGCCATCATGGGGCACTTCCTGTTTCCTGTCAATGGTTCTGATTTGGTCCAGCGTCTGAATGGAGGGCGATAGGCCACCATGCACACAAAAGATCTGCACACAAATACAGACATCTCAGTTAGCATGACATAGCTAGTCTCTGCACACAAATACAGACATCTCAGTTAGCACAACATAGCTAGTCTCTTTCATGCTCACCATCTTCAGCACATTTCTACTGCCTGTGTGTTTGTACTGCTACACCGTCATACATACTAATGAGATGAGTATAATGGCACCATGCAGGGCTGCCATGCCCCCCCGCACCCTAGCAGTTTGTAGTATTCATGGAATTATTTCTTACTGTTACAACCTATCAGGCTTCATTTCAGGTTGTGGGGCAATGATTTTTACTCTTATATTATATGGATAATGTGAGTGACTTGAAGCTACAATTGTTAAACTACTCATTAATGAAACGAACCCCATGAGTAAGGCTTTCAGATGTACTTGCACACAAACTCTTAGCCTTCAGCCTGTTGTGAAGCAGGAAATGCCCCGTCTCTATTTAAGAAGCACCACAACGACCACATTGACTCGCATGATGACAGGAACACATATCAAACATGCACAATGCTGTCTAAAGCAGAAGTGTTCTGCACACACTGGAGGGGCCTTGCAGGGCAAGCTGGGGCACTGCAAGTTTATGTGTGCATGGAATTATAATGAAGCAATTATATATATATACAATCATCAGCATTAGTTCACTAAATAAATACATAAATAAATAAAAACTGCCTTCAGTTATTTTACCAATTGTATTTGTATCTCAGCCATTCAAGAGGCCTAGACCCACCTTTCCATCAATGATGGCAGAGAGGGACAAGTAATCGAAGATCTCTGTGCAGTACCTCCACACGGTCACCGAGCCGTACTTCCGGAGACACTCATCATAAAAGCCATAGACCTGTGTGATCTGTCGCGACTCATGGTTGCCACGGATAAGCGTGATTCTGTCAGGGTAGCGCACCTGTGGAAGGAGGAGAGCACATTGGCAAGAACTGAGAACCAGTGTGTCCGCAAAGCTGCCGCAAGTCAAAAATGATTCTCTAAGTACATCCTATGGCAAAAGCATTTACGAGTTGCTTCAGAAGCACAACAAAGCAGGGATGTGCACATGTACATACATGTGTGAGATCTGATCTCATCTTTAAGGAACTGGAGGAGGAGGTCAGTGTTACCTTGAGAGCCAAGAGCAAGAGAAATGTTTCTACACTGTAGAACCCTCGATCCACAAAGTCGCCCATGAAGAGGTAGTTGGTCTCCGGCACATCCCCACCCACCTGGGAAGTAGCAGGGAGATTGTGAGGTCAGTCAGGCAGGGACAGGGCCTGCAGCGCAACCTTGATATGTCACAACACCACTCTAAAGGTAAACAGCATCTGTGAGGCAGCCCGTGTTCTCCACACATCACCCCTAAGACACTGGCTTTGCCCCTCCGGCTGCTGCGTAGTCAACTGGCTGTGTCCTATTAATCAGCTCAAATATCCACAAATTATAACTACAAGGTTGCTGCAGGTTTCACCGACTTACATTTAAGGCCTTTTAAGACCTTTTTATAACCATTAGGATTGAAATTTAAGACCAACGTGACGCCTTTTCTGCCAAAATATCCCATGTTTGTGGGATTTTAAGTGAAATTTATGGATTCTACATCCATTGGATATACTTTTAATCATGCCATCGACTACAACTACAAACTTCACATGAAAAAAAAAAAAACAATAAAAAAATAAAAGGTCTGTTTGACCACACATAGAACACACACTTGGAAATGCACCGTACTTGTGCATCTCACAACACAGACCAATTTAGGACCTAAAATAAATGTATTGCAGACCTACTGAGACTTTTTAAGGCCTTAAAATATTTTTTTCAAATGTTTGACTTCTTACGACTTTTAAAGACCCTGTGGCCAATAAATAGGGGATGGTTCAGACTTTCAGTTCCATAGGTTCTAGTAGTCTGGAAATACAGAGTACAGCTTCTACCCCCGAACAAAGAGCCGGAGCACAAATACACCCAAGCCAAAAATGTGCATTATTTGTGTCATCTCAGCAAAGCTACAAATAACAGAAGATGATTTGATTAAATACTCAACAAGACTTCAACATCACAAAAGCAATCCAGATGAAAGTTCTTCATGAAATCAACAGACTCTGGTGCAATCTACACAATAGCTACCTGTGGACCAATATTAGTATCTTTACTGATCTTCACTTCAGACGTCAACAAACCACTCTCACATTAACGGTTCCTGAACAGCATGTGGTCTGATGTTTGATGCATGTTATTTTGTCTCAAAAGTGCACTGTGAAAGCACTTCTTAAGGTTTTAGTCAATAACTGAAGCTGGCAAAAATGTGCCGATCTGCAGTTTTAAATGAATGAAAACATACTTACTCTAAACAACTCCTTCAGGTCATAGAACTGTCCATGGATGTCACCACATACCTGTGCACAGAGGAGTAAGTTAGTATGTGGGAGGAAAAATAAACCCACCATTTTTATTATTAAGGGATGCAATTTCCACTTACTGTCACTGGGGAATCTACTCTCTGTACGTTGCTCTCTTCCACAAGAATTTCTCTGTGGGGACAACATTTCACACAGATCAGGTTTGAAAGTGTAAACAGCAAAAATTATGGACTACAAGCAACTGTAAGATAGAACATACATTCATATAAACACACTTTCAACACACATAAACCAATGACTAACCTATGGCCTGTTTCAGTGTCAACACATGCTATACAGCTGGTTTGCCTATTTAGGTGCTGTTATTTACCTGGCTTTGGCACACAGTGCTTTGACCTCATTCTCTTTGATGAGCTCACATCTTCTCAGCTGGTCGATCTGTCTGTCCAGATCGCTGATGTCACCCATGGCCAATTGCACAAACAAGAGAGACGAGACAGAGGGGGAAGAAGGAGAGAGAAAACACCCAGCCGTACCCCAATCACGTCACTGGTAATCAGACTGGCAGACAGACAACCACTGTTCTGGCCTCAGGCAAACCCAAACACACACACACACATCCACACACACACATCCACACCAGAGAGAAAGGCAGCAGGAGATGGATGCCAGAGGTCTGTTGACAGAAAGAATTGACACTGTTTTAGATATCAGAATGCAAAGTAAGCATTAAGCCTCCTGTGGCATAAACTGATCATACATTACTTTTTAAATTCAACAGCCATGCCCCCTGTGGTTTAATACGAAACTCAATTCTACGCCACACTTCATCTAAACTACAGCGCGAAACTCAGGCCGTGGAGGCAGGAAAATTTCCCACCTTATTGTGCGGATCACAAAAGCTAGATTACTATCACTAAAACATCTAAGTTAAGTAAAGCCTAGATGATGTACATTCTTTAATCGTTTTAAACGGATAACGACCAGAGCCCATACAACACCACAGCTAAATAACTGTTAGCTTCAATGCTATCAGGCCGCCTCGTACAGGCATTAGCAACACCAGCAATCATGATAGACATCTACACAAACTAACACAAACAAAAATCTAATACCGAAAATAAATAAACAACCGAATCACTTTGATCTACATAATGTTAACTTTCAAAAACCAAACAATTCACTTTCCGGCTCGCTCTTCGCGAGGGGCAGGTAACGTTAACTCACTTTTTAAAGTTGTGCAAATAGGCTAGTTTCTGGCTACTTAATTTAAATCAGAAATGTCTGTATAAGATTCTAAGCAGAAGTTATACGCTAATTAAAAGAATAATTCAGCCACCAAGCTATCTATCTGACTTTGAATCGAACTAAACGAAACGATCTCTGGTAATACTACGTTTGCTATCCTAACGTTAGCCGGCTAGCCTTTCAGCTGCAAAACCACTTATCGTGAACCTAGGGACATACAACTTTTTTCAGTGTTACAGCGACGAGCCAATAATTACGATTTCGCTAAAATAACAAGCTCTACCTACAAATGAGCCAACATGGCGTGACTACTGAAAATAATTGAACCAATACTCAACTCGAAAAGCAATATTGCCTTGACCCGTTTAGCAACCACCCCACTGTGCCAAGCATCGCCAACTGCTAACGTTACCGCTGGCGTTACCCTAAAGTTATACAAGTTAAAATACGCCGGCGTGACAAACTAGCGTTACCTTTGCTTACCGACACCAATCTGATAACTTACTTTAACTATGTTAAAGCACAGGTAACATACATAAACGATACATATCAAAATCAAGCCAAACGATAGTCTTAATAAAATACGTAACCATTTCCCACATAGCTAATAATTCACATGCTAAATATTCTGCCTTCAGGCTATCTAGCTAGCATTTCTGTGATATAACGTTAACAGACTCATATGGCTGGCCTTAGGTAGGCATGGCTAACTTTTCGCTTGCGTTAGCATGCTAGCTATCGGAGCAGATAATGGACTTCAGCTAGCGGTAACTAGTCAACTAGCTAGCATGCCAATGTAAGGTTAGCAAAGGAAAAAGTCGACTTTCGACGTATTTATTAACAACGATAAATCAGACATTACAGTACTGAATTGTAACGTACTTTACCTCAATCACATATAAAGCATGAACAGTTAAATTCTAGTGTAGGGGTATTTTCATTCGTTGTCGTTTTTCTTCTTTCTCCGGTGTAATTCCTTCTTTTCTTACCCCACCTCAATCACCGGTGTCTGGTAGCACCTCCCTCTCCCAAAACCCACTGACGTCGTGCAGAAACACACTGCGCAGACGCCCACACGGGGGGAGGGTCTATTAAACCCGAGAGTTTTTGTATTCAACCATCATAAACCAGACAATAACTTCTAAATTTACAGTAAATATGTACAGCAATAAAGCAAAGTTAGATAAATAAATGCAATTCCACATAATTTATTTTTAGTTACTAATACAATAAGTTTGCTTTGCTGTTCTGGTCAACAAATGCAAATGTTTAGATTCAACAATTTTTGTGATACATTTTTTAACACTATTGTCATGAATCAAAGCCACAACCCATCATATCACTGACTAATGCAACCAGTAACTAAATATGGAGTTAAACTTTGTCAGTTCTGGCCACACAGTTCATCTTCCTATTCCTTGGCAGGCTTTTTCAGTTTTCCCTTCAATTCAGCCATCATAAAAGGGTTCCCCATCCTAGAAATAAACACATATTTTAAACAGGGTCTTCACAGTATATAATGCAAATAATGTTTATTTATTATGCGCATATGAAGTGATCTTTGTATGTAAGAATAAATCTAGTCAAGCCCATGGCATCACTTGGAGAGACATCAACAAATTACCATATTAAAAGCAATCTGTGTGCAATCTGCGTTGTGAGAGGCAACGTAAGATGCCACACTCAAACATTCAGTTGCAAGCAGGAGCAATGAAGCACAGGGATACTGAATACAGTGTTCCCGTACCCTACAGCATGCTTTGGCGGGGTCCACTTGGGTTTGCTCTGGGTCTGCACCTCTTCAGCTGTGTCCTCCGCCTGTGTCTTTACTGTCTCAGATTCCTCCTGAGAAAGAGGAGCAGTCACATTAACAAGATTCTTAAGTGACCTTTAAGATGCTGGAAATATCTTCTATTGTGTGCTCTTTTTGAAATGATGGCCAACATGCAAACTCTAACATCAAATTTAACTAAATGTAATAGCAAAATCTGGCATCTGGCATCTACCTGCAAAATCTAATGGCTAATGTAAGACTGTTACCAAGATCCTAAGCACAAACATTGATGTATTAGCTCAGTGCAAAAGTCATGCAACAGCTTTGATGTATGAGACACTATGCTTATCAACCAACTTTGCTCTTTGCCCATCATTACATTTAGGGCAGTGTTTAAGCACAGTTAAAACAGCATGCACATAAACACACATATATCATCACACATATATGTGGTATAATGATGGCTGAAATTAGTACCTGTGATGCAGAACTTTCAGACTTCTCTTCCTCTTTTGGCTCCCAGTTTGTTTTTCTCAACACAGGAAACCCAGCTCCTAACCCTAGAACAAGTTATAAAAACACCAATTTAAATCCACCACTTCCTAAATGGAACCTTTCTGAACCTTGAATGAGACAAACCAGAGGATAATTTTTCTCTATTTGTGTGTGAGAGAGTGTATGTGTACAACATATCTGTGTGTTTTGAAAAAGTATGAAAACATGTTTTTTCCTTTCCTTTTTGCACTCACCAGGCAGTTTGACCCCCATGACCCCGACCCCTCCCAGGGGAATTCCAAAAGCAGGAGGCTTTTTGTCTGGTTGACCTGGGATGGTCTCCAGCTGGGGTGCAGACCTGGGGGTTGGCTCCAGAGAGGGCAGATTCAGAAGGGTGCGTGGGTCTTTGGGTGGGCGGACCTGAGGGTTCTTCACCGCTATGCGCGATTTCTGGATGGAGAAGTCCAAAGACGACACCTGGACCCCAGAAAGAAAGAGATATATAGAGAAATATAGGATATAAATATATATATAAAGATGATGCTTCCATTTGAATCAATTTACAAAGCCAGTCAACAATTACTGAGTTTATCCAGAAAGACAGTGAAAAGTGTTTACCTGTGGTGTGAGGCCCCCGGCTGGTAACTGCCCTACTATGTCTTGTTTGCCTTTTAGTAATTCGACCTCTGTAATGGCGTCTTCCAGCTTCCTCTTCAACACCAACCTCCCATCTGGCCTTGATGTCTCTCCACTCTCCACCTGCATTGCCACCATATGCTGAACATCTGCTTCATCATGTTCTTCTCCCATGTGTTCTTTCAAAGCCTTTTGCACTCCTTCCTCCATACTGTTTGGGTTTGTTTTTGTGATTCCATCACTTTCTTCTTCTCCTCTGTCAAACTCAGTTTCTTCATTCGTGTCTGTTATGCTTTCAACCACTGGCCTACATGCATCTCCCATCTCATCTTCAAGCGTTTTGCTTTCACTTTCAGAAGCTTCCCACATCAGGTTGCTTTCCACAGCTTTTGATTCTTCCTGAGTCTCTTCCTGGGTTTCTTTGTTATCACTACTCATGGATCCTGTTTCACAAAACTCCTGTGTTTGAGTCTTGATGACATCTTCAACTATTTCCTTTCTATATTCTCTCTCAGACTCTTGGCTTTCTCCTAACTCAGCCTTGTTAGTATGTATCTGATGGTCTGATGAAAGTATGTCTGGATCTGCTTGTATCTGAGGGACCTCCACAGTTTCCTCTCCTTTGGTCATCACCTGTATCTGGTACAGTGATTTCTCTGGTACAGCATCAGCAGTCTCTGACAAAAGGAAGTTTGGCTCCACATCAGTCTCGATCAGGATGACCCCCTCTGCTGAAGAGGTTTCAGTCTCGATCAGCATGATCGCCTCTGCTGAAGAGGTCTCAGTCTCACATCTTCCTTCCTCTGATGCACCTTTATCAGACTCTGTCCTCTCAGATGAATCAAGGTTTTTATGCTCCTCGAAAGCATCCCACTGAGATGTCCATGCCACATCCTTACATCCAGACTCTGATTGCAGTGGGTTAATCTCCATATCTATCTGTTGAGCTACTTCCTCTTTCTGTAGTTCTTCAACTTCCTCTGCTCCCTCAATAATTTTAGCCTCAGAATCCAAGGAAAATGTTACTAATTTGCTACTTTGTTTTGGCATGTCAAGCTCTAAACCCATCATGATATCAACTGATTCCTCTTGATCTGATTTGTCTGTGAGTATTGTGGTGGTCAACTGCTTCATATCTAATTCCCATCTACTCTCATCCAGTGATTTTGACTCATTAGACTTCCTCTTTATTTTGAGTTCTCCTTCTGTATCTGAATGATCTAAAGTCATTTCTTCAGGTGCATCGTGTTGTAACACCATCCCGGGGATGTGCCACACAAACTCAGAGTCAGCAATGGCACCATTATCACAAGTAGTACTGAAGATGGCAGGTGTATGGTCACTCTCAGTATAACCTGATTCTGTAGCTCTTTCAGATTCCTGTGATGCCATCTGTGATTCCCATTGCATGTCACGCTCTGTGTTTTTAGGTCTGCTGGTTAGGCTGAAGTCCACCTCTGTGGTTGTCAGCTCTGCATCATCTTTCAGGAGCGACACATCTGTCCCTGTCTCAATCATCTCTGACTCGGGAATCTCAGCCTCATGCAGCAATGCATCGTTGGCTTCTGTGACGGGTGATGTGAAGCCGTCAGTGGAATCAGTTTCACCTTCCCCAGAATGCCATCCCTCTTGTGCCTCCTGGACCTCTGTGTCATCAGGGTCGATAGAAACTCCTTCATCTTCTGACTCCACAGTGGGTCTCAAACCTTCAAACTCATCTCTTTCCTCTTCTTCTTCTTCTTCTCTTTCCTCCTCCTCTTCTTCTTCTGCATCTTTTTCTTCTTCCTCTTTCTCTCCTTCTTCTATCCACTCTTCCCTTGGAGGTTCTGCTTTTCGTCCAACTGGTTCCTCTACAGCAGCGTATTGAGAAGTATCTGTGACCTCAGTTGCACCATCTATAATTTCCTCTGCATTTGCACTCATTTCCTGTCCAACTTCCGGAAGGTCCTCTTTAATCATGTCTGAAGTCGCTTGTGCCATATCTGCCACAGCAGCTGATTCAGCTGTAATTGGTGAATCCAGTGGCATTACCTCTGCATCCTCAATGCTGCTGTGCTCTTCAATCTGTCCATCGACACAGTCGTCCTCAAAACCATTCTCTGCCACTTTTTCCTGTGGACATTTATCATCCGTGGTTTCTACGGTAGTGTCATCTTCACTTTCCGATTCCATCACTGTTACACCTGACCTCACCAAGTCTTCCTCTTTTTCACATGGTTGTTTGTCACTGATGTGATCTGTGGTCTGAAGTTGTGTCTGCTCTTCTTTCTCATGTCTGTTTTGATCAGTGATGGAAAACACTTCTTGTTCTGTTTCCTCCTCCTCCGTTTCCTCCTCCTGAGCCTTGCAGTATTTATTTTCAGTGTCCTCCATCTCTTCCTGGGCTTCTTGACTCTCTGTCTCATCTTCTTTTTCCATCTCTGACCGCTCTGTGTTTTCCCATGGTTGTTTATCATGTGCACGTGCTTCAGGTGTTTTGCATCCCAATCTCTTTTCTTCTTGCCCCCCTTCATGCCTCTCATTTCCAGCAAGTTCAGAACCTTCCTCTGCCTCTCTGTCATACCATACAGTCATTGACTCCATAGGTATATTTAGAATTGGATGCTGTTGCTCCATGAGGTCACATGTGCTGTCCACCTGGTCTTGAGAGGTGGGATTTGTCATAGAGGTCTGTGCATGGTCTTCCTCATGCAATCCCTGGGTTTTTAACTCGTTATTTACAAACTCTACCGATGACATCACAACCGCCGCCACCAGTCTCTGAGTCAGTTTATGCATTTCCTCCTCTTGATCTATAAATGTGGTGGGGGACTGCAGTGTGGTTTGGTTATTATAGGTTGCAGGCCCAGGCTCTTCCTGGTTGATATGGCTGGCATATGACTCTGGCTGTCTTTGTTCAGTAAGAGTGATACAGAGTGCTGCTTTGTCTTGTTCTGTAAAGACGACCCTGGACTGTGGTGCTTCTGCTTCTGGGTCATTGCCATGATCAACTTCCTGGAGCATCATTTTCTCTTCCTGACCTCTGACCTCATGGACAGCCAACCCAGAGCCACGGGGATCACTGTCTTCTGCAATCCTAGAGCTTCCTGCGCCAGAGACATTACCCATTTCTAAACTGTTGAGTTTTGTTCTCAAGGTGTCATCCACCTCCTTAATCAGTGAGTCTGCCTCATTATTATCATCATTTATATGTACTGTGTGGCTTACTGTGACATCCATGATCTCTCTGTAATTATTCTCACTTACACTGGAGTCCTGGATTTGCTTCTCCACGTCCTCAGCACCAAGATCTTCCTTTGGATCACCTCTCTTCTCAAAACTCTCTTCTTTTGCTTTCTCACTGCCCAGGTCTGTCTTTCTTTGTCTAATTTTTGAATACTGGACACTGCAAACATTTGTTTCATCCTCATGGTGATCTGTGATGACTTCACTCTTTTCCCATGGAATCCTGTGTAGGTGGCTGTGCACATCTGTGATGGGCAAGCCAACAGCTGTCTCTGCCTCTGTCGTCCCCCCCTCTGGATGCTCTGACCTGCACCTCTGTGTGACGGTCGCCCTGGTAGCATCATCTTCTCCATGACTGGAGGGGCCATCCACGCCTGCTGCGTCAGTTTCTGTTCTCAAAAATCTAACCACGGAGGTTGTGATGTAGGCCTGAGGGTGAGTAATTGAGTGTGTGTGTGTGTGTGTGTGTGTGTGTGTGTGTGTAGGAAGAGGAAGAAGAGAGACAAAATGACAGAAGTCACATTAAACCTGGGTTCATAAAATCACTAGTTTGACTGAACATTAAACAGACACATAATGCCATTAAGCGCACATCTCTGAAATGGTCAGAAAAAAATGTTTAGATGACACAATAAATAGCTATGTGGTGACTGCAGTAAAAACACTTAATGTGCTTTGTAGTTTATAAACTCTGTGTGCATAACTAAACCATGTAACATGACAACCTTCATATAATTGCCTACTGATAACTGCCATAGGCTACCCTATCATAAAACATTAACCATGCCAATAGAAAGTGTGTTCATGTACTAAACGTTTGACAAAGTCTAATTAGTTAGTAAATTAGTAAATGTCTTCACATAAAATAACTTACCAACGCAGCCCATAACGTCCTTCCAAGACGGGAAAAGGAGCTTTCCTCTGGGTCCATTGCTGAATTGAATCGCTTTCTTCTGTTTCTCTTAGAAGTTTTAAACTTTAAAATATGTTACATAAGGTACCTACGCTGATACGGGCTACAAAAGGCTAACGTTAAGTTGTAGTTGACTGCAGCGACAGGGAACGTTAGTTCACCTGTCAAATCAGTCTAACAGCTACGTTGGGTACTTGGAATCAAGCGCAGTCATAACATCGTTGTGTCAAGAAATGCAGCTGATACTTCGCATATTCTAGTTCCTGATGCTGATATGTCCGGTTTTAAAGAGGAACAGACAGGCCTTTGCGGTGCACCGAGGCAATGTGTAAAACCTAGTTAACACAAAAGCAGCATGACGCGTCCATGTTCAGGTCTGCTACTGAGCAACCTAGGCAATTGAGCGGCAGCCGCAAAAGAACGTTACCTGCGCTGGCGTCCTCTCGGTTTTCACTTCTCAAAATCGTCCAACAACAAACTAAAGTTGCTTCTCTACATTTGCCTTAAGTTCTTCTTGAAGAAAACAGTCCCCCCAAAAGTTGCAAATGGTGATACTTTATATCTAAGTATGCAAAGAACACTACGTCATGCAAAATGTATCAGATATGCTATGCGGTTAGAGCGAAAAAAAAACAAGCTAATTTCGTCTGCGGCGTCAAGCCAAGGAAGAAAAAGTTCACAAGCACACAACATTCGCAGGCAAGTTTTAGTGGCGGCGGAAGCCATACAATGGCTTATTGTTTATTCATACAGAAGGGTGGGTATTTATTGCAAGTTGTTAAATCAACTTTAATTCGCTCAGACTCACAATCACATTTTTTTTAAACAAAATATTCTTTAGTATTGAACAGTACTGTTGCATTAGTCTCCGATGTTGGATGCTGACCAATTGCTTTTAAATAACAGAAGCAATACAAAATAAATATGACAGAAAATAAGTCTGATGAAGTTAAAGAGCGTCTTCACAAGATCTCTCCTGAGGTGTGATGTTTGGGAGAGCCGACTTCTACAACAAATCAGTCAGTCATTCATCACTCTTGGGCTCTGTGGATGTTACAATAAAAACCAAAATGAGACACAAGCAGAAAAAACAGACTGCTTTTAAGCTCTACTTAGACTGATATTTAGGAAATACTGATTTGATTTGTTGATGTTGCATAAGTCTGAGGGACGTTGATGAAGTGCCAAGCCTTTCTGGGTTAATGCTGCCTGCTATTTCTCTAGGAATTGACATGACTGGATGGCATGTGTAAACTGAATGAGCAAGGCCTTTGTATGCAGTGCCCTTTGGGTCTGTCACAAGGGATCTGACAACACATCCATGTCTGATATGCTCTTTAATCAATGAGTCTGTGTCTGTCTGTGTGTGTGTGTGTGTGTGTGTGTGTGTGTGTGCCAATGTGCTGCCTGTCCTGGGCTGTACACCAGTGTGTGGAGATTATTGTGTGTGTCTGTGTGTCTGTTTGTTCACGTGTGTGTGTACCTGTCCAAGTGCGGTACAATAGTGAGTTGAGATCAGGGTGTGTGTGTGTGTGTATACCTCTCCATGTGTGGTACACTGGTTTGTTGACAGCAAGGTGTGTGTGTGTGTGCCTGTCCATGTGCGGTACACTAGCGTGTTGAGAGCAGGGTGTGTGTATGTGTTTGTGTGTGTCTGTGTGTGTGTGTGTGTGTGCCTGTCCATGTGTGGTACAGTGCCATGTTGAGAGCAGGGTGTGTGTGTGTGTGTGTGTGTGTGTGTGTGTGTGTGTGTGCCTGTCCATGTGCGGTACAATAGTGAGTTGAGATCAGGGTGTGTGTGTGTGTGTATACCTCTCCATGTGTGGTACACTGGTTTGTTGACAGCAAGGTGTGTGTGTGTGTGCCTGTCCATGTGCGGTACACTAGCGTGTTGAGAGCAGGGTGTGTGTATGTGTTTGTGTGTGTCTGTGTGTGTGTGTGTGCCTGTCCATGTGTGGTACAGTGCCATGTTGAGAGCAGGGTGTGTGTGTGTGTGTGTGTGTGTGTGTACCTGTCTATGTGCAGTATACTGGTGTGTTGAGATCAGGGTGTGCGTGTGTGTATGTGTGTGTGTGTATGTGTGTGTGTGTACCTGTCCAAGTGCAGTACACTGGTGTGTTGAGAGTAGGGTGTGTGTGTGTGTGCGCATGTGTGTGTGTGTACCTGTCCAAGTGCGGTACACTGGTGTGTTGAAAGCAGGGTGTGTATGTGTGTGTGTGTGTGTGTGTGTACCTGTCCAAGTGCGGTACACTGGTGTGTTGAAAGCAGGGTGTGTGTGTGTGTGTGTGTGTACCTGTCCAAGTGCGGTACACTGGTGTGTTGAAAGCAGGGTGTGTGTGTGTGTGTGTGTGTGTGTACCTGTCCAAGTGTGGTACACTGGTGTGTTGAGAGCAGTGTGTGTGTGTGTGTGTGTGTGTGTGTGTGTGTGTGTGTGTGTGTGTGTACCTGTCCAAGTGCGGTACACTGGTGTGTTGAAAGCAGGGTGTGTGTGTGTGTGTGTGTGTGTGTGTACCTGTCCAGGTGTGGTACACTGGTGTGTTGAGAGCAGTGTATGTGTGTGTGTACCTGTCCAAGTGCGGTACACTGGTGTGTTGAAAGCAGGGTGTGTGTGTGTGTACCTGTCCAAATGCGGTACACTGGTGTGTTGAAAGCAGGGTGTGTGTGTGTGTGTGTACCTGTCCAAGTGCGGTACACTGGTGTGTTGAAAGTAGGGTGTATGTGTGTGTGTGTGTGTGTGTGTGTGTGTACCTGTCCAAGTGCGGTACACTGGTGTGTTGAGAGCAGGGTGTGTATATGTGTGTGTGTGTGTGTGTGTGTGTGTGTGTGTGTGTGTGTGTGTACCTGTCCAAGTGCGGTACACTGGTGTGTTGAGAGCAGGGTGTGTATGTGTGTGTGTGTGTGTACCTGTCCAAGTGCGGTACACTGGTGTGTTGAAAGCAGGGTGTGTGTGTGTGTGTGTGTGTGTGTGTACCTGTCCAAGTGCGGTACACTGGTGTGTTGAAAGCAGGGTGTGTATGTGTGTGTGTGTGTGTGTACCTGTCCAAGTGCGGTACACTGGTGTGTTGAGAGCAGGGAGTGTATGTGTGTGTGTGTGTGTGTGTGCGTGTGTACCTGTCCAAGTGCGGTACACTGGTGTGTTGAAAGCAGGGTGTGTGTGTGTGTGTGTGTGTGTGTACCTGTCCAAGTGCGGTACACTGGTGTGTTGAGAGCAGGGTGTGTATATGTGTGTGTGTGTGTGTGTGTGTGTGTGTGTGTGTGTACCTGTCCAAGTGCGGTATACTGGTGTGTTCAAAGCAGGGTGTGTGTGTGTGTGTGTGTGTGTGTGTACCTGTCCAAGTGCGGTACACTGGTGTGTTGAAAGCAGGGTGTGTGTGTGTGTGTGTGTGTGTGTGTGTACCTGTCCAAGTGCGGTACACTGGTGTGTTGAGAGCAGGGTGTGTATGTGTGTGTGTGTGTGTGTGTGTACCTGTCCAAGTGCGGTACACTGGTGTGTTGAAAGCAGGGTGTGTGTGTGTGTGTGTGTGTGTGTGTGTGTGTGTGTGTGTACCTGTCCAAGTGCGGTACACTGGTGTGTTGAAAGCAGGGTGTGTTTGTGTGTGTGTGTACCTGTCCAAGTGCGGTACACTGGTGTGTTGAAAGCAGGGTGTGTGTGTGTGTGTGTGTGTGTGTGTGTACCTGTCCAAGTGCGGTACACTGGTGTGTTGAAAGCAGGGTGTGTGTGTGTACCTGTCCAAGTGCAGTACACTGGTGTGTTGAGAGCAGGGTGTGTATGTGTGTGTGTGTACCTGTCCAAGTGCGGTACACTGGTGTGTTGAAAGCAGGGTGTGTGTGTGTGTGTGTGTGTGTACCTGTCCAAGTGCGGTACACTGGTGTGTTGAAAGCAGGGTGTGTATGTGTGTGTGTGTGTGTGTACCTGTCCAAGTGCGGTACACTGGTGTGTTGAAAGCAGGGTGTGTATGTGTGTGTGTGTGTGTGTACCTGTCCAAGTGCGGTACACTGGTGTGTTGAAAGCAGGGTGTGTATGTGTGTGTGTGTGTGTGTGTGTGTGTGTGTGTGTGTGTGTGTGTACCTGTCCAAGTGCGGTACACTGGTGTGTTGAAAGCAGGGTGTGTATGTGTGTGTGTGTGTGTGTGTGTGTACCTGTCCAAGTGCGGTACACTGGTGTGTTGAAAGCAGGGTGTGTATGTGTGTGTGTGTGTGTGTGTACCTGTCCAAGTGCGGTACACTGGTGTGTTGAAAGCAGGGTGTGTGATCTCCACACTGACTCGGAGTGGCTCCCCCTCCGCTAGCCTCACTATGTTGATGGAGGAAGGGTCCACTGCCACCTCCGTCCCCTCGCTTCTCTCCGTGACGCGCTCTCCCCTCTCTGTCTGTTTATGTCTTTTGTCCTCCGCTGGTGCTCCTGAGGGCCTCCTCACACCATCGTCCTCCTCCTCGTCTATGAAGGCCACCTCTGCTTCACACTCCAGCATGGCAGACTTTGGCTCTGTGTAGAGAGGCCACAGTGGTAATGACCACATCAGACCACATAGGACCACATCAGACTACATCAGACCACATAGGACCACATCAGACTACATCAGGCCACACAGGACCACATCAAGCTACACCAGACCATATTTTCACCACAACAGGCTACACCAGACCATGTAGGACCACATCAAGATACACCAGATTATATCAGACCACATTAAAATTTAATGTTTTGCCATGAATAGCAATCCTGCAAATAGGATTTTTTAAAACTAGGCTGTGAGGGATCAGGGTTTGGTGTTGATGATACAAGCAACTTATCTAAGCACATTATGGCAGATAAGAGTGATGTGTGTTTGGTCTCCCAGAGGTTCTTAGGGGTTTAGGGATTTAGCCATTAACATTACTGCAGCACCAGTAATAACTTCCAAAATCACTGGTGTTTCTAATCATCTTAAAGGGGACACAGAATACAAAACCATTTTTACCTTGGATTTGTTGAATTAGGAAAGGTCATGAACATGAAACTTGGTTATATGCCCTCCTCCATATGTAAATCTTGAACTTAGAAATAACTACTTAAAATGGGCAAATTTGAACAAGGCTTACATGTGCTATTTAATGTGGTTGCCAAAGAGGGCGCCATTTCATTCTCCAGCCTAAATATAAGGTTTTAGTTGGCCTTGAAAATTGCACTTGAGCTAGTTAAATATTAAAACTATAAAATATTTTAACATCAGAGAACATGGTACAATACTCCATTCAATCATTCTATATCTCCCTTAAAATAAGGTGGTTTTCCACACAGGGTAGCTCACAGGACAAGTGATCACATGGCAGTAAGATAGCTGCGTACTGTGTGCATGTCCGTTGATGTGACTGTGGACACCTGTCCTGCTCGCCTGACCGTCCTGTTGCCCAGACAACCGCAGGACAGAGCACGTGCTGGTCATCTCTCTGCTCCCCCCAGTGCCTGTGATTCGCTCTCTCTCCTGGGAGAGCAGTGGGGACAGTGTAGCACCCCCTGCTGCCCATAGCAGTGTAGTGCCCCGGCTGCTACTGCTCAGGACCAGGGAGAAGATGCCGATGCCATCCCCAGTCCAGCGCACAGACAGAGACGGAGGGATGATGGGAGCGACTGAAAGAGACACAGAGAGAGAGTGAGAGAGAGAGAGAAGGAAAGGGAGAGTAAGTTTAAATGTACAGAAGCCTACACAGTAGACTGAGTATTGAAACAATCAACAGTGACTGCATGTCTGGTTTACAGAAAGCCACTGTTTTAAGCAAGTTTTAAAAGTGTTGTATGTAGGACACTCTCTTATTGGGAGGCGCAAGTTATTCCAGTTAGGAGTTTACCTCCTATTATTGACAGTATGTTATGTCCAAAAGTGGTGCTTCTGCATGGTATCATACAGTCTCTTTTCACAGATGCCTGTGCACTAGAGCTCTGCTTTCAAGTCTTTGGAAAAAGCCACACAGTAGTGTAGGGGCAAGATTATGTAGCACTTTATATAAAAGAAACAACAAAAATATATATAAAAAACAAGCATACGCTTTATATAAAAAACAAGCATACGTGAAATGTTGTCCTGGGGAGTGTCTGTGAAATGACAATGCCTTTTTATAGGTTTTTATAGCTTTTTTAAAGAGTGATTTAATGCTTTGAAGTTTAGTCATGGTAGTTAGTGATTAGTGTGTAAAACAGTACTCAATCTGTGAGAAGATCATAGTATATATGAACAGCCTGGCAGCTTTAGTGTCAAGAAATGGTCTAAATTCTGCAAAATGAATTGAACTTTATTTGCTACCCTTTTTACATGACTGTTGAATGTTGAATGAATCATAAATCACTCCTAGATACTTGAATTCATTAAAGAATATCACACTCCTGTCCTTGAAGGAAGAATGTGACACCTTCATGTTTTGTTTGTGTGTGTGTCGTTATTTTTGTTTACCGGTATGTAGTCGTCTCCACAGTCTCTCCACAGGTGCCTGCAGGGAGCAGTGGTCCACCCGACACATGATGGCCTCAACAGGTTCTGCCCCCTTGACCTCTGACCCTTGCTCCCGCAGCATGGCCGTGGCCCGGAATGTTCTGGGCTCTGTGAGCAGCGGTCCCCAGAGCTCTGTCCCCTCTGTAACCTCTGCTCTCTCTTCATCATCATAATCATCATAATCATCATCATCATCCTCCTCCTCCTCCTCTCTCTCTTGACTGCTCTCACAGCCCGTGTTCTTTTCCTGCTCAGTTCTCTTCAGCTGCAGCCAAGTGACGGACACGTCAGGGGGGTAGAACCCAGTGACCTCACAACTGAATGTCAGTGCTGCGTTGTGATTTGCTGTGGTAATTTCTGACACACTGGGCTTCTTTACATACCCTGGGAAACAGGAAGTCATAGAATCACCTCTGTTGCCCCAGATGTCTCCTCTACCCTCAGGTAGCTGAGGAGGTTGGCTCCTCTGTGGCCTACCAGCCTGTCTGTCTGCCTGCCTGCCTGTCTGTCTGTCTGTCTGTCTGCCTGCCTGCCTGTCTGTCTGTCTGTCTGTCTGTCTGTCTGTCTGCCTGCCTGTCTGTCTGTGTGTCTGTCTGTCTGTCTGTGTCTGTCTGCCTGCCTGTCTGTCTGTCTGCCTGCCTGCCTGCCTGTCTGTCTGTCTGTCTGTCTGTCTGTGTCTGTCTGTCTGTCTATCTGTGTCTGTTTGTCTGTGTGCCTGCCTGCCTGCCTGTCTGTCTGTCTGTCTGTCTGTCTGCCCATTTGTCTAAAGACATGCTCTTACACATGCACACTACATAGAACATACAGCATTTCACAAAGATGCCAGTTCTCACCATTTTTAAGTAAGAAAAATAATGTCATTAATGTCATTATATTCATGGTCCCCAGTTGGCAGATTCCTTTGTCCTATTCTCTCATCCTATAGCGACTCCAACTCCCCCTCCCATCCTCACCTCTCGTCTCACGTGTGATTGGCTGCTTGAGGGCCATGTGGTGCACTGTGACCCACACCCTGGTCCTCCCTCTCTCCAGCTCGGCCCGGGGTAGTCGGCACTGGCTCATGGCCGAGAAGAAGCCCTCTGCGTCGGGCCGGGGGGCCGCCTGCGCTGGGGGTACCGCTACTGGGCTCAGCTCACCACCCTCGCAGAACCAGCGGAATGTGATGACGTCAGGGTGGAACCGGGAGGCCTGCACAGTCAGCAAGGTGGTTTCTGCAGCATAGAACCAGAGAGAGAGGGAGTAGATGATGAAGTATGATGGCTCGCTTGTATTCTTTAATAGATATTTGCATATTACATGTAAATACTGCAAAATGCAACAGGAATGATATTAAAAGAAAATGTCTATCCTTCATTGTGGAGGAAGTTACTTATTGATTTTTTAAATTTACCTTTAAATCTGTATTAAAATAAATAATAATTTAAATAAACACACCACACACAAACCCATAGAGTGTATATCACACACATAATGACACAACAGGATGAAGAGATATTACTGTATACACACATTCGTGTATATATGTATATATATATTCATGGCGCTACTTTAATTATTACCTTGGCCAGTACCTGTAGTTTCACTAACATCAGCCATCTTAATCTCGGACACGTCTGGTTGAGCTGAGACAGAAAGAGGAAAGGTTAAAAGGTTATCACTTCCCTCAAAAAAAAAAAAAAAACTCCCCAAACTGAAGCGATTTAAGCCAATAAATATTTTATATATTTTAATTCAGTGATGACATTCAGGACAGTCTCATCCCTGAAATTATTCATTACGTCTTGTGAGTGCAGATCTGACACACTGGTGAATGACTGACTCCTCTATACTGCTTAGATATGGTTAGGCAAGTGCTTTGAGCTCAAAAGATGTTTTAAAAATGAAGAAGTTAAATAAATTACTTCAGTAAACAAGCAAACTACTGAGACATACCGAGCACTGTGATCTTTTCAGAGACCCTCTCCTCCACCACCTTGTCTTTGCCCTTGTAGGAGACCTGGCACTTGAATACTGCCCCCTTGTGGACAGACAGATCAGGGATGAAGGTGACTGAGGACAGAAGCTGCTTGATGCCTCCAGAGGAAGAGAAGAGGGGCTGCTGGGTGTGGAGCTTGTAGTACCCAGGGGCAGTTAGGGGCAACAGGGGACCCTTCTCAGAAAAAGAGGTCACGGAGACGCGAGATAAACGTCCACCTGCGAAGGGAGAGAGAGAATGAGTGAGAGACAGAGAGAGGAAGAGGCAGAGAGAGAGAGAAAGAGAGAGAGGGACTGATAAGTAATAGAGCAAAAGGTTTGGGAAGTAAGGCAGGGGAAATGAGGAAGAGAGAAGGTGGCTGAACCCCCCCTCCACCCCCCCACCCCCACTAGTGCGAAGCAGAAGGAAACTGAAAGTAGCTTTCTTCTGAAACTTTAACAAATCAAATTAATTAGTTTGCTGGTCAGTCAGCATATTTGAAAAGTAACATCTCTGGTTCTTATTCTTTGGTTTGCAAATCCATATGTATTGGTGGGAACAAACAAAATGGACGACTGTAGGGGGAGCTCTGTAGTCACTCCCAGACTTGCCTGGTGTCCTGAGGGATAAGGGGGGGACACTTACCTGGTGTCCTGAAGGCTAAGGGGGGGACACTTACCTGGTGTCCTGAAGGCTAAGGGGGGACACTTACCTGGTGTCCTGAAGGCTACGGGGGGGGAACTTACCTGGTGTCCTGAAGGCTAAGGGGGGGGGGGGGGGCACTTACCGGGTGTCCTGAGGGATAAGGGGACACTTACCTGGTGTCCTGAGGGATAAGGGGGGACACTTACCTGGTGTCCTGAGGAATAAGGGGGGGACACTTACCTGGTGTCCTGAGGGATAAGGGGGGACACTTACCTGGTGTCCTGAGGGATAAGGGGGGACACTTACCTGGTGTCCTGAGGGATAAGGGGGGACACTTACCTGGTGTCCTGAGGAATAAGGGGGGGACACTTACCTGGTGTCCTGAGGGATAAGGGGGGACACTTACCTGGTGTCCTGAGGGATAAGGGGGGACACCAGGATTCAAACTGTGACATGTGATAGGAAATGCAGGAGTGGAGGAACAGAGACGTGGTGGAGATGAAGAGATGAAGAGATGAAGAGATGAAGAGACTGTTGCTGTACCAGAAACCACTGCAGCCAGTGAAAAGGATAAGAAGAGAGAGAGAGAGAGAGAGAGAGTTAGAAGGAAAGAAAGGGGGAGCTTGACACAGAAAGGGGAAAGAAAGGGGGAGCTTGACACAGTTCAAATGTTTTGACTCACTGTAGGGAGGTGAAGACACAATGGACACTCGAGACACACGAGATGTTCCAGAGCGACGGTGTCCTTGGAAACACAAGATAGGAAGAGAACATTCCAGATTAATGAACATAATCGTGTAGAATCTCTCATGGATGGGACAGATGCAGAGATTGGTGTGTGTGTCTGTTTGTGTGTGTGTTGAATTGAAACTCCCTCAACACAGCTCCCACAACACCTCAACACCGCTTTACTATAAGATCAGGCTAATATTTTAATAGCTATGCCTGCTAAATCAAATATTTGAGATTTAACATTTGGTGAGCATCACTGACTAAGCAGCAGTTTATTTGTGCGACCCTGTGAGACTGTGCTCACTACAGCTCTTTTTATGTCCTGCGGTGGGATAGGCCTGCGTTGGAGGTCCCAATCAGTTGGCAATTGATAGGAGAACCATGATAGGAGAACCAATTAGACACATCAGAATAGTTTCGCTTTTTAGCAGGCAATGGAGGATGTTGTGTACAAGAAAAAACAGCAAAACAAAATTCTTATTAAATATATACCAAATGTGCCTGCAGAAGATATTCAGATGAAACTGAAACTGTAATCCTGAATATTTCCTGAATGTAACATATTTAATTACATATTTTCTCTAAGTAATGTAACTGATTACATAATTAATGTAATATAATAACATATTTGATTATAATTAAATTATGTCATTTCATTACATGTAACTTGCTACTCCCGATCACTGGGAAGAATGAGGTCGAGAAAAGGGTGTTCTATGGTGAACACTAGGGGGTGGTCATGGTTAAGCACACATGTTAGACAATGTGCCTCTCTAAATATAGCCTCCAATCTTTGATATATTTCATACAATGACGAATATTAATGAACTCATTTATGTGTTTGACATGCTTTTTCGATTTCCTGTCTAGCACTGATTGGTTGATTCTGATTCTGTATTGTGTTCCTACTGGAACTTGGGTTGGTGATGTCATCAGTGATGGGCACAGTGTGCTGAGCAGTGGCTTCTATTTGGTGCTTTGTAGAGGCTATGTCTCTGAGTGGCCCATAGCTCTCTGGTGGCTGTTTGTAGTCTCTGTAGGTTGGGTTTGAGCTTACAGACTCACCTGTGCAGCTGGTGTCTGCAATGCGAATGTCATTTAGGAACCAGGTGGTCTGGACCCGGTCTGCTCTCCTGCCCTCGATGCTCACCGTGATCCGGCCCTTCTGACCCACCACCACCCGCGGGGGCAGGATCATACTGGACACACTCAGATACTTCTGCTTCTCTGCAGATAGTGGGTGAGGGTGGGGACAGGCAGAGACAGGGAAACAGAGGGGGAAGAGGGAGAGAAAGGGAAAGAGAGGGAGGGGAAGATAGAGAGGGAGAGAGAAAGAGAGTTCAAGTTCAGTATGAGGCTGATAGATGTGAATTGGCGGTGTCTATTGTAAGTTTAATTGTGTGTCTACATGCTTGACAGTGGTGCCAACATTTTAATTTATGGTCTGGGTGTACATATGCGTGTGCAGACTCACATAACTGAATTTGAGTGTATGTGGTGTGTGTATGACCATCACTCCCTCACCATCTCTCTTCCTCCAGGAGAATCCAAAGCAGAGCAGGAACACAAGAGTGACAGAGATGACCATCATGGCCACTGAGGCTTTGGCAGACTTAGTCAGAATCACCTCCTGTACTGTGGCACAGAGAGAGAGAGAGAGACAAAGAGAGAGAGAGAGAGAGACCTAGTCAGAATCACCTCCTGTACTGTGGCACAGAGAGAGAGAGAAACAAAGAGAGAGAGAGAGAGAGAGACCTAGTCAGAATCACCTCTTGTACTGTGGCACAGAGAGAGAGAGAGAGAGACAAAGAGAGAGAGAGAGAGACCTAGTCAGAATCACCTCCTGTACTGTGGCACAGAGAGAGAGAGAGAGAGGGACAAAGAGAGAGAGAGAGAGAGAGAGAGAGAGAGACGTAGTCAGTCACCTCCTGTACTGTGGCACAGAGCGCAACGGGCGCATGGTGATGATGAAACCTCTCTGAGCCTACTGTTTCTGAACCAGCGCATGGTGATGATGAAACCTCTCTGAGCCTACTGTTTCTGAACCAGCGCATGGTGATGATGAAACCTCTCTGAGCCTACTGTTTCTGAACCGGCGCATGGTGATGATGAAACCTCTCTGAGCCTACTGTTTCTGAACCGGCGCATGGTGATGATGAAACCTCTCTGAGCCTACTGTTTCTGAACCAGCGCATGGTGATGATGAAACCTCTCTGAGCCTACTGTTTCTGAACCGGCACATGGTGATGATGAAACCTCTCTGTCTGAGCCTGCTGTGTCTGAACCAGCGCATAGTGATGTGCTGCTGCACACTAACCCTGTGGATCTGCTGCAGTCAGGTTCACAGAACCGGAGACAGGTTCTGTCACATGGGGCTGGTACACCACACACTGGACATCCCCTCCCAGGTTCCGCTGCTCCTCCGTGAGAGTGTAGAACCGGCGGGTCTGGTATGTGTTGTCCAGGTTGAGTTGTGTGGGAGGGGGAACTGGCAGAACCGAGCTATTCTGGATCCACTGGACAGATATGTTCTCAGGGGAGAACCCGGTGATGTCACAGCTGAGGGTGAGTGGGCTGGAATACTTGGATGTAGGAATCGTGGAGATGGACACCTTTGGGAGATCTGTTTTAAAAGAAAGACAGAGAAAGACATGCAGACAGATAGACAGAGAGATTGAGAGAGTGATAGAGACACAGATGGACAGACAGATAGACAGAAAGATTAGCAGGGAAGCAAGGAAGAACATGTGTTTGAGTTCTGACCAGTGTACACTCTACAGTCAATAACTTTCCACTCAGACTCTGCAGATAACCTTAAGTAGCTCTGTGTCCAAAATTACCATAAATAACACTGATGGAAATTGTGTGGGCAAATCAATAATGGTCGCAGAGCCTGCATGTTCTGCAAGCTGCAGGGAAGGAAAACAAAAACTCTGTGGAAGTGCGACACACGCCACATCTACCTTTGCCTTCAGCAAGACAGAAACGTTTAGTTTTATTGCTTGGCATGCGAGATGAGAAGCTCTTTTCACAGCTCAATCTAAGCTCTTTTGCAAAGCTTTGGGGCAATGTAACAGAGCCATTGACAGCTGGACAATGACAGCCATTGACACATGGACACATGGACAATGACAGTGGGGAGGGGGCAGTTACAGGTGTGATACACCCATCTAATCAGTATTCATTTGAAACAGCCACTGGCTTCAGTTTGTCTTACTTTTATACAATTTGTATCGAAACTACAGCACATTTCGGAATGCTCTACTTACTTTCATGTAGCCAACACTCATGTTTATAAGGTTCAAACTTCAAAAGTCTTGGCCAGATATATTTATAGTGTGTGTGTGTTTTTTTACAAGGTTTGAGGACCTTTGAAAATAGGTTTTTGTGTAGTTGCATTTACACAGAATTTTAATAAAAACTAATTTCATTGGATTCATTTTACTCTTATATTATTATTCCTAAGGTCTTCTACAATATAACCATATGTGCCACTTTTGCATATGTGTTTTTAGTTAGATGAAAAACTTAAAAATGTCAAGGTTTAGCAAACTGCCTTAAAGTCTGAGAGGCCTCGGACTCCAATGTGTTAACACACACTCAGAGTTTCTGGTGTTCCTCGTCTTATCAGCTGGCAATGATACCCTCTCTGATAACACCTCTCCTGCTAGGTCAACAACACTACTGGGTGGAGAAAACTGGTAAAACTGGTCAATTACCAGTAAAGTTTGCTGTAAAGTACTGCTCCTCAAACAGTTTATTAACCAGAGAACTGTGTCCAGCTGTAGCCTGTCTATGGCGGAGTGTCAAAGGTTATTTCCTAAATGGCATTCTGCTGTTCTACATACTGCTTATACAAAATATTGAACCAATTTTACAAAATGGGAAAAAAACAGTCAATCGCACACTCTTTTGATACAAAATGACTCCAAATGACTAATGTAGTGTGTAGTACAGCAATGTGTCTTTTCAGAACCAACCTGCACAAAATACTACACACGTCCAGTGGCGTTTTCTCCTAGAGGCCAAGGGAGGCGTGGCCTCCTCATAAATATTCAATAAAGAAATATTCAGAAGTTTAGATTAATAACGCACATTTTAGATTCCAAATTTGCCGTGTTAAACTTACTGTTGTCCTGGTTTTCTTTGATCGGAGTAGCGAGCAAAACAGCACCCCCAAACACTACATTTATGGGCTATAACCTACGTTACGTTTCAGTGCTCAGCTCTATCCTAGTTTATTCGCATTAACAGAGTATAACTGGTGAAATACTGCCATTGAGGGAGGCCAGTTTTACTTGGCGCATGGTTTACTTGGCCTCCCTGTTCTTCCCTGACAAGACATAGACAAGTTGAACCCATAGACTGTATGTTACGTTATATACAGTCAGTGGTTGAACCATACAGGATGGCGACGATGACCCAGAGTTTTTTTTGATTAACGATGTGTTGAGGACTTTAGAATAATTTGTCGTAAGATGTTACAAATTTAACGTTGGTCTTTCTTCTTTATGCGTAGGGCTTCACATCAGTTGTTTCATGCTATTTTAATGTGACATTTTGGCTGCTGGTGTATTTGGTGCACTTTGGCAAAAGAGACATTCATTTCCTTACAGGCTATCTTTAATGTAAACATCAAACCACTCAGCATGGCACGACGTGAGTCTAGCTTTTGTGGTATAGCCCCGAATGTTTTAAACAACTAGCAATGCCCCTTGCTAATTTGTATTTAAATTCATTACTGACATATATGGGTGTGACGTCATTCAGTAGCTTGCGATCTCTCTGGCCTCCTCTGTAAAATTGGCCACGCATCGCCACTGCACACGTCCAGCCAAGCCCAGTACCAGCTCACACAAGCAGAGGGAGCAGCTGAAGAGGGAAGCCTAGAGGCGCCACATGCTTTGAGTAGGTAGCACTCAACTCTCACAGTCAACAGTGCAGCTTTGAAATTTTCGTACGAATTTCACAATGCAGCCAAAAGACATTGCTAAAGTTTGTTGTCGTACAACAACAAACAAGTAATATTGAACTGATATGTTTTGGCATAACTGCTGCACCTTCTCTTTTATTAAAAAAACACTTTCTTTGTAAAGTTCTTTTTACCATTGATCAGGATGAAAAATCTCATGGAATGAAAAGATATTTCATGAACAAAGCTAAATAATATGTTTGAATGATTCAAGTGACTCACAGATAAGGCTGGGTTTAAACTTCCTCTGAAGCCTTTTCTTCAGGGCCACATGGGTGACCTCACAGCCAAAGGTCAGGTTTGGGTTGACAGGAGGGACGAGGGAGACGGGGAGCCCACTGACGGCTCGGTACAGCCCATCTGGGCTTACCGTGAGGACAGGGTTGGATAAGATCTCCTCATGTCCAGTGCGAGTCCAACTGAAGGAGATTGTAGGGGGGCTGAAACCTGTCGCCTCACACTGAAGAACGCTTTCCCTCCCTACCACCAGGACCGAGGACAGGACAGACAGAGAAGGGGGCACTGGAGGAGGGCATGGAGAGAAAGAGAGAGAGAGAGAAGAAAGAAGAAAGAGAAATGAAGAAGAAAGGGGGAGTGAGTGTCATATCTGATTCTGAATCAGTGCTAACTCAATACAGAGCCATATCTCCATAGTCTTCTGTCATATCTGATTCTGAATCAGTGCTAACTCAATACAGAGCCATATCTCCATAGTCTTCTGTCATATGTGATTCTGAATCAGTGCTAACTCAATACAGAGCTATATCTCCATAGAAATGTAGATAAACAAGAGAGAACACTTAGGAAATGAGTGAACGATTTCATGACTAAATCAATAAAACAGTGTGAATGACTGGAGTGCAAACAGAAGCAGCAGTTACCCATGATGACTAAGGTTATGTTACTGAGGTAGATCTCAGTGCTGTTGTACAGCACGTGGCACTCATACTGCCCCTGCTGGCCAAGACTGGCATTGTGCACTGTCAGAGGGAAGGAACCATTGAGGATCTGTGAGAGGTTCAAAAAGAACTCTGGTTCTGTGCTGTTATCCATATTGGAGGCCACCACAGAGTGGTTCCGGAGCCATGCAATCTCCAACAGTTCCGTGCTGACACCGGTGGGGAGGGTCGTAGAACAGGGCAGGTCCACGGATGAGTTTGGACTGGCCAGAACCTCTTCAGAGGCAGCTGGAAGAAGAGAGGAAGCAGAGACACACTCTCTTCAAATGGACCTCAATAAAAATGACAGGGTGAGACAGACAGAGAGAGCACAGCATGGTCTTAGAATGTGAAAGTCCAAAAGTGACCTGGCAGAGGCAGCCTCCAAATGTCATGTCATGTTTGCATTAGTAATAAAGTTCTTTATCTTTTAAACAATTTTTTTAGTGATGTAGTCATCAAGGTTTGGGTTTACAGCGTCTGGAACATGTGCAGAAGGCGGACCATCCAGTTCTCTGTATGTCCAAATCAGTTCTAGGAAACTACCAGAGGTTACTACTGAGTAGCAGTTTTAATGACGCAAAGGCAGTCACATGTACCTCCAAAGCCTACATCGATAGTATCACTGATTTGATTATGGCCATCCCATAATGTTAAGTTGCATTTGTTTATGACACTAGAAGGTTTATTGGAGAGGTTTGCCCCATGTGTGCACTTATAATGTTGAATGCCTAATATTAGAAAAGTGACAAATAAAGTTATCTGTCCCAGGAAGCGGAGGGACTCCGTAGCCCTGTGTCTAATGCCCACTACACCCCTGGAAACCACTAATCTCAGTTTACTAAAAGGACAAAGAGGGAAAAACAACAAGATAGAACAAACAGTAGATGGAGACCCAATATGTAGTTTCATTACAGGAGTCACTTTACCTGGGCTAGTTATTAAACATTGGTTCAGAGGACAGTTTACAAGGGTCCTTTGCACCATGACGTCCAGCCAAATACCCCCTGTGTGTTTTTTTTTTTACCATGATTGAATATTGGCTGAGTTAGTGGTATACGCTGAATGGTTTGGTGCAGTCATTCATTGGCTGAGTTAGTGGTATATGCTGAATGGCTTAGTGCAGTCATTCATGGAACACGGACTGTATCTCATAAATTTCCCCACTGAAAATGCATTGAATAGAACTTCTACAGTAGTACAAATAGTGTCTGCACTCATACAATGAGGCATTGGAAAGGTTGTAAGTACACCAGGAGTTTATTCCAAATAACACATGCCTGATGGCTTCTGCTCTTTACTTCTAACGCTGATGCTGCATCAACGCCACTTCAACATCACTTCTGTGATTTAGGAAAAGCCCGTAAGTCCTTCTTTTTCTCTGTACAGGTCAACACTTGTATTTCAAATATCAAAAATCAAGTATTCAGTTACTTCAGTCTCAATATCTTTCTATGGAGTGTTAAATTCACTAGCTTTTTCCTTACATTTGTGAGATTTGCTGAGTACTCATTTGCAGACTACTCATAAAGTCACGTCTTAACCTGTAACATGCAACAGACTACTCACAAACTCTCAAGTCTTAACCTGTAACATACTAAAGACTACTCACAAAATCTCAAGTCTCAACTCATAATATTCTACAGACTACTCACAAATTCTCATGTCTTAACCCATAATATTCCAAAGACTACTCACAAACTCTCAAGTTTCACAAACTCTCTTCTGACTATTCCCAAACTCTCAAGTCTCTCAACTTACAACTCTCACAGTCTCACAGACTTAACCTGTGACATGCTAGAGACTACAGAATACAAGACAGTGACAGACAGCTCCAGACTCAACACAGACCTTTATGACTCCAGCTTACGCTAAAGCACTCAGGGAACTGAGACCTTCATGACTCCAGCTCATTAACACTCAGGGAACTAAGACCTTCATGACTCCAGCTCAGTAACACTCAGGGAACTCAGACCTGCATGACTCCAGCTCATTAACACTCAGGGAACTCAGACCTGCATGACTCCAGCTCAGGGAACTGAGACCTTCATGACTCCAGCTCAGTAACACTCAGGGAACTGAGACCTTCATGACTCCAGCTCATTAACACTCAGGGAACTCAGACCTGCATGACTCCAGCTCAGTAACACTCAGGGAACTGAGACCTTCATGACTTCAGCTCAGGGAACTAAGACCTTCATGACTCCAGCTCAGTAACACGTCATGAGGGGGGATTGGGGTTGTGTATGTGAATGTGTGTGTGTGTGTGTGTGTGGGGGGGGGGGGGTGGAGTGGGAGGCAGGGTTGTGTATGTGAATGTGTGTGTGTGTGTGTGTGTGGGGGGGGGGGCAGTTGTGTATGTCAATGTGTGTCAATGTGTGTGTGCCCCATTTCTGGCTTTGCTGTTTCAAAGTTTGACTATTACCTCTTTTCCACCAGGGCCGTGCCGAGTCTGGTCCAACAACAGCACTAGAACTGACATGCATTTCCACAGGTTTCAGCACCAAAATTTGTATAGCAAATTGGTACCATGGTTACATTCACGTAGCATTTGTCCATGTAGTCTTTTACTATAATTTCAAATGATTAATTATCCAAGGCAGGAACACATATAAAGTATGTGTGCTAAAATAGTCACATTTTGGCAATCTGAAAAATATCTCAATCTCAAAAATATACCATTTCATAAAATACTTTTGCTGAGACGCTGTATTCATGTCAGTTCAGGGATTTATGGGAGTACTGGCCAGCGGTACACCACACTACCTGTATATAAGTTGTACCTAGAAAACATGAATGGGCTATGTGTTGAGTGATATTTGAACATGAATGGGCCATGTGTTGAGTGATATTTGAAACATGAATGGGCTATGTGTTGAGTGATATTTGAAACATGAATGGGCTATGTGTTGAGTGATATTTGCATTATGGTAAACAAAACTAACTAGTTGTCAAATGTTGTTAACTCACAGCAGATGGATGGGACAGACACAAATCAAATGCACACAGCTTGCACATAACGTTAGCATTGTTTGGCTAACAACACAGCACTGTGACGTGTGTGGTTCCAACTTCGGGAGCAGCAATTTCAGGGAGCCGTTCTGGTGCCAGCTTTCTGGTACCAGCACCAGTGATTGTTTAGTCGAAACATGCAGAACCAGTTCTAGATTGGGCACCGGCACCGGGCCAGTGGAAACGAGCTATTTGAGTGTTAAAAAGCAGATGCTGCATGAGAAACTCACTACAGCAGCCCAACAGTGGCACAGACTCTACCTGTCAACCCACCTGTCAGACAAAGACTCTAGCAGACTCTACCTGTCAACCCACCTGTCAGACAAAGACTCTAGCAGACTCTACCTGTCAACCCACCTGTCAGACAAAGACTCTAGCAGACTCTACCTGTTAACACACCTGTCAGACAAAGACTCTAGCAGACTCTACCTGTCAACCCACCTGTCAGACTCTTTCTCTAGCAGACTCTACCTGTCAACCCACCTGTCAGACAAAGACTCTAGCAGACTCTACCTGTTAACACACCTGTCAGACTCTGACTCTAGCAGACTCTACCTGTCAACCCACCTGTCAGACTCTTTCTCTAGCAGACTCTACCTGTCAACCCACCTGTCAGACAAAGACTCTAGCAGACTCTACCTGTTAACACACCTGTCAGACTCTGACTCTAGCAGACTCTACCTGTCAACCCACCTGTCAGACTCTTTCTCTAGCAGACTCTACCTGTCATGCCACCTGTCAGACTCTGACTCTAGCAGACTCTACCTGTCAACACACCTGTCAGACTCTGACTCTAGCAGACTCTACCTGTCAACCCACCTGTCAGACTCTTTCTCTAGCAGACTCTACCTGTCAACCCACCTGTCAGACAAAGACTCTAGCAGACTCTACCTGTCATCCCACCTGTCAGACTCTGACTCTAGCAGACTCTACCTGTCATCCCACCTGTTAGACTCTGACTCTAGCAGACTCTACCTGTCAACACACCTGTCAGACTCTGACTCTAGCAGACTCTACCTGTCATCCCACCTGTTAGACTCTGACTCTAGCAGACTCTACCTGTCAACACACCTGTCAGACAAAGACTCTAGCAGACTCTACCTGTCATCCCACTTGTCAGACTCTGACTCTGACTTCTATAGCACCCTATCTATAAACCTGTGTCTTCCAGTATGCTAACACACACACACACACACACACACAGACTTCTATAGCACCCTACCTATGACCTTGAGACAAGAGTTCACCTGTCAAGAAAGGAATGTTGTTACTTAAGTCAGGTTAACGCAATTATGTTGCTCACACCCATTCACAGACACACATCACACACACACGCACACAGACATACACAAACACATTCACTTGTCACACACGTCGCTCAATTTCTCTCTCTCTCTGATGTAATAATACCCAGAGTGCATCCATCAGGAAAATGTGGAAATTTCCAGAAAATGTGTGTGGGTTCCTTAGAGTGTGTGCGCTCTTAAAAGGCCCACGGACGGCCATTGAATACTCTTTGATTGGCTTAATCAACAGCCAGGACTATAAATATTGTTTTTCCAGGTAGGTCTTTGGAGAGTTTTGCTGTGCTCTGGGGTTGATGTGTCAAGGGTTTGGGAAAGAATGCTACTTCAAAGCACAGAAAGAAATGAGGATGGAGTGAAAAGGAGAGAAGGAAAAATTATAATAGAGAGGGAGGAAGGGATAGGTCTGCGAGAGTGAAAGGGACTGATGGATCAATAGTCCAAGTGTCAAAGCAACTGATTAATAGCGACTAGCTAACTAACCGATAAGATACTGTTTAATAGCGACTAGCTAACTAACCGATAAGGAGCTGTTTAATAGCAATTACCTAACTAACCTATAAGTAGCTGTTTCATCTCAGCTGAGGATGGACCATGCATAGCACATGACTTTATTAACATGAAAGTAATTGTCAAAAAAACAAACTCAAGTCTCTTATCGGAATATTGAATTAGGCTTAGACATAGGCTCAGGGTTCACATTAGTAGCTGTGATATAATGTCATTATGACATAACACCTCTACCTCTATTTAGGTACACTCACCACCCACCATGATTATCATGTATTACAGACTGGTGACACATACATAATGTGTACCTTGGGTACAGAGAAAAGTTGTATGGTGCTGGTTAAAAGCTGCCTTCCTTTGCACACAATATTGCGATATCACATACCACAGATAGGACACAATGTTTTGGTGCACCTACTTGCGTGGAAAGGAACAAACTTCACAGACAATAATTACCTGTTTCAAAGTGAAAAACATGAACCGAGTCCACTTTAGTCAATCATAGCTCACAGTGAATGTGAACGAACAGAACAGGCTTTGATTGAATGAATGAACAGAAAGACAGACTGACTGAACAGACGAATAATGTGACACTACAACACACAGTGCTTATCCTGTCCATACAACTATGCTCAAAGTCATTCACTTTCAACAAGACCTATCAGTGGCAACCAAACTCCGAACAAATCATGCTGTCTGTGCTACTGTCTGACTAATGTGCACCCCACGTTTCGGGCAATCACCCAGCGCCTTTTTATCGCCATGGAAAAATGGCACTTTGCGCTCCAAAATGAATCCCCAAACAGCCTCACTCTTTGTAAAGAAGCCCTCTCAGACAGCTGAATGCCCTGAGCAGATAAACTATCAGGCGTACAAGGTCCAACAGCAAGTCCCAGAGCACTGTGAAAGCATGGATGTGTGTGTGTGTGTGTTTATTGCCAAAGTTATTATTACCAAAGTTAGGGGCCAGTACTCACCTGGCATTATACAGCCCAGCAAACCGAAATAGAAGAGGACTTTAAACTTCATTGTCTTTGTACCTGTCTGGACGTCACAGTTCTTATCATCACAGCCTCTTATGTTCTCGCTCCTTCTCTCTCTCTTTCTGTTCCTTGGTTCAAATGTAGTCTTATATAGATGGACAGGAGCTGAAGGAGGGAGGCGTGGTTGAGTCCACTCCAATCTGGGAATGATAAGCAACTCATTGGGGTCAATATAAATACTGGGGTTTCTTTGACCTTCCTGGGTCAAGGAGGGAGGGAGGGAGGGAGGGAGACAGCAAGTGAAAGAGAGTGTGAGAGAGAGAGATATGAAGAGAGCAATTTAGAGAGAAGGATGGAGGGCTGAGCTGAATGAGGATGTCAGCCAAAGAAAGAAAGAGAGAAAAAGAGAGAGGGACAGAGAGAGATGGAGAAGGAGTGGGAGTAGAAAGAGAGAGAGAGAGAGAGGAAAAGGGGGGAAGATACAATTAGCAGACTTCAAATGCAAGCTGGCTGGGCTCCAGTGGATGGTTCAGGGCTACTTTACATTCACGCTGTATAGTCAGGAAGCCCAGGCCTGGGGGCCTGAGCCAGAGGACTAGTGTGCTGGAGCCTCAGTGCTGTCACAACACACAAACACACACACATAAGCACCCATTCAGACCACCGCACACAGGAACTGGACACACACACTCCCTTAGGCACATAATATATATATATATATATATATATAAATATATATATATATATAAAACGAACTAGTTTATTTGGCAGATTAATTCAGATGTACAATAGGCTGTAGGAAGAGTGTCAGTAGAGTGAAGAGTGTCAAACTTCTATCACCTCTACTTTCTAAGTCATTTGCTGATTCATCTGAGACATTCTATCTGTAAACTGCATGCATCCAGTGAAATGCACAACTGGACAGACAACTGGAGAGATGAGGTAAGGTAGCGCAAGGTTTCTGCAACAATTACAGTTTTAATGAACCCATTATCCTGTGGACTTAAAAACAGTACTGAATTACTTCTCTAGATTAGGGCTGAAATGATTACTTGAGTAATTTGAATAATTTGATTACAAAAATGTTCAAGGCAAATTCTTTGCCTTGAGGTGTCATTAAATTCCTATCAACAAAGTTAGTCTTTTTAAGTATCTTCTATGTTATCACTTGCATTTCATAGCCTATATGTGTGTGTGTAAGCGTGTATGTGTGTATGTGTGAATGGTTCCTAGTGTGGCTGCCAAAGAATTCTACTAACTGCCCTGTGAATGTTTTGCACTCTTCATCTCTCTCTTGTTGGTCTTTTTCTACTCCAGAGTGTGTGTTGGTGTGTGTCTTCCTCCTCCAGAGTGTGTGTTGGTGTTTGTCTTTCTCCTCCAGAGTGTGTGTTGGTGTGTGTCTTTCTTTTCCAGAGTGTGTGTTGGTGTTTGTCTTTCTTTTGAAGCAAATCTGAGGTCTACAGATGAAAGCCAAACATTAAAGCTTGTTCAGCAACAAAACCCTCACATTTTCATTTTTTGTTTTCAGTGTTTGACAGACACACCTCTTGCCCTGAAAAGCTTGTTCTCTTTTATTTAATTATTGCATTCTTTCTTGTCTTCCATTGTGATGAGATGGAGTGATCCTCTCATGTAAAGAAAAGCATTAGGAAAGGACACAGTCCATTCTGAACGGTGAACTTAATGTCAAACACCACCTGTTTGACTTGCATAGTGTGAAAAATGTCAAAACAAAGAATCAAACAATACAGCACTTGTCTAATGGTTATTTGAAGTCAGTGTAAATATGGCATGTGCAGGATTAATGATAAAGATAAAACAGTTATGAATGCCATCTGAACTCAAATAAGTATGAGTTGGTGCTAATAGTGAACAGCCAGTACAGAGCTTTGATTTTATGTTTTGTTTTGTTTAATAACAGTTTAAAAGTCTTATGACTCAACCTCTTATCAAGAGGGTCAATCGTCCATGCCCTGCCCTGGACGTATACTTCCGTATCCCCATATAAATGTAACCATTCATTATGGGAGCTTCAATGGTTCCTACGTTGTTCTACAAACAGAGAAGACTCTTATGTTTTCAATATGGGACTTTTCCATAGGGGGTTGTAGCATGCTGCTGCAGTGTCTGTTCTGCCATCTGTTCTATTTGTGCACACTCTGCATTCTCTACTCTTCCTTCACATTTTCACCCCATTCATGCACGAATGACTAGTTTGGAGGAGGGTACATGGCGACGCAGGGATTTTATGCGTTGATGGCACAGATTTAACGCAGGAGCACGTATTAGGCTTCATTGCTCAGTCTGTGTACAGGAGATGGGCTCTGTAACACCATGGCACAATCCAATTCTACATCCATGGCTCAGGTGCCCCTGAGCAAGGCACCGAACTCCTCACTGTTCCCCGAACACTGAGGCATTACCAACCAATCATTGCCATTATATAGGCCTATGCACTGGCTAAAGGTCAACTTACGTGTTTTGATCAGTGCATGACAATATTGCAGAGTGCACACATACACATGTACGCACACAAACTTTATTTGCCAGCTTTTGATTTCTGGTGATCATTGAATCAGTGAATAATTTTTCTTTCTTTCATTTTTCTTTTCTTGGAAAATATCCAAGAATATATATAAATAATAATAATATATGGTAATATATGGTAATCATATATGTAATGAACCAGTACAGATGACCCAAGAGCAACACGTTAGATCACCAACAGTTTATTAAGGATAAGAGGGGAAAGGGAGTGTGTGGATGCTCTTCGAGTCGGGTTAACCGGGGCAGGAGAGCAGAGCAGAGGTTGTGGACAGATGGAGGATCAGAAGCCGGGGCGGCAGAGCATTAACCAGGGACAGGCGGTGGTCGTTACCAGGGGCAGGAGAACAGTGCGGTGGTCAATCCAGGGTGGTCCAGGGTCGTCAACGGGAAGCAGTCAGGCTGGTAACAGGAAACAAAGGACGGGGCAGGCAGGGAAACAGGACAGGAACACGGGAACAGACAGGCGACAGAGACGCAGGATATACGGGAAACGGGAACAGGAGCAGGAGTCAGGGTCTTGAAATGCTTGCTGGAAGACAGGGGTTTAAATAGAAGACAGACAACAGGTAACAAGCAACAGGTGGAAGTAATGATTGAATCAGATTAGCTTAAATGAGTGGGAGGGGCAAGTGATCAGGGAGAGAACGGGTGACACTGACAAACAGACATGACAAATATATATATATGAAATTAAAGAATATATTGAATGAATGGATGTCTGAATATATTGAATGAATGTTTGAATATATGGAATGAATGTTTGAATATATGGAATGAAATGATGAAATGAAACCTGAATATATTGAATGAACGGCATGCCATAATAATACATATACAAACACACAAAAAGTGCTTTAAGTTTAAAAGGTTGCAAATGCAAAAATGTACATGAAATAGAACAAGAAATACACATATGTATGTAATATTATGACAAAAATGCGTATGACATAAAAAGCTTGCTTTGAGATGTGTTTATAATACTTTGAAACAGTGTTTAATTTTGCAGGAGATGTGAGGCATTTAGCATTTTGTGCGAGGAATTCATGGATTTGCGTATAAAATTTTGAAAAAAGAGAATACTTTGGAAATGTGTGAGAGAGAATGAGGAAAGGCTTATTGAATTCTTTACTAAGAGATTTAAGGAGGAAAAGATTTATTGAGGAATTAAAAAAAGGAGAGAGAGAGAGAGATAAGGAAGTCAAACAGAAAGGAGGAGAGAGAGACAGAGAGCTTTTAGAACAGAGGAGGGGAAAAAGGGTTGCTTCAGTCCCTCAGCGACGAAACTAACTCTCTCAGTCAAGACGCTCTACAGCACAGATACTCCACCGCTTCAAATCAACCAGGACTTTCTAACACTTTCACAGCCATGACATTACCTCTCAGTCAAGACGCCCTACAGCACAGATACCCCACCGCTTTCTTGTGTGGCCCTTCTGTTCCTCTCACACACTCAGACAGGACTGCTGCTGAGGCAAGCCAGCACTGTTGACTCCACTATTCTGGGATATCCTGAGGCTTCATGGATCTCTTCACACAGTTTAGCACCATAAAGACAAGACAATCCACCAATGGCCCCATGCTTCACTGGCTCTCCAAGTCCTGACATGGGAAACACTAGGCACTAGGTTTGACATGGACAAGCTGGCTGCAGCTGCATGCAGCCGTCTGTGGACAGAGATGCATTCTGGGTTATACGCAGTGCATGCTGGTTAGATGTAGTGTCTGACATCAACACGTGATTATGACACCAAAATACGACCATGTCGTGCTACTCAAGACTCGTGAGATGAAGATGTTTGCAGACACAGATTAAATGAGGGGATTCAAACTGTTTTCAATGCAAACAAACTTCTGATATCTCCTGGCAGTCATGTCTCTGTTCACGTCAAGTGTAGCTGCAGCTAAGCTGCTCAACTTGTCCCTCCCTGGGGTTTTAGCTTGCTCACTAGCATGTGTGTGTGTGTGTGCTAGTAAGTGAAATTAGCACCCTGGGGTTTTAGCTTGCTCACTAGCATGTGTGTGTGTGTGTGTGTGTGTGTGTGTGTTTGTGCTAGGAAGTGAAATTAGCACCCTGGGGTTTTGGCTTGCTCACTAGCATGTGTGTGTGTGTGTGTGTGTGCTAGTAAGTGATATTAGCACCCTGAGGTTTTAGCTTGCTCACTAGTGTATGTGTGTGTGTGTGTGCGTATGTGTTGCTAGTAAGTGGAATTAGCACCTGGGAGTTTTAGCTTGCTCACTAGCGTGTGTGTGTGTGTGTGTGCTAGGAAGTGAAATTAGCACCCAGGGGTTTTAGCTCACAGGCTAGTAAGTTGCCAGCTCAAGCCAGGAAACATGCATGGCAGGCCAGGGCTGGACCAGCAGACTGATGCAGGTTACCTATACCCCAGGTGTTACTATAGAGGGAGGACCTGATGTTTCTCTTCCTCCTGGGGGCTGTCTTGCCAACGAACATTGTAGATGGGCAAAGCTTGGTCTTTAGTTATAGTGAGGCCTTTCACATTGCGTCTCCCTAGAATCAAAGGTTCTACCTATTCTATTTTTTTTTTTCAAAATTGACAGTTCATGTATTCATATTCTATAATATATACTATTTTACATAATAGAGATTTATTTTATATTGTAGTAGTAATAGTTTTATGCATTTTTGGTTGTTTTATCTAGAAAACAATCAAAGTCTAGAGTCAAACTCTAAGTTGCTTTTATAAGATTCTATCTGTGGGAACAAATCAGTTCTTGGAATGCTGATGTAGCAGACTCAAGGACAACACATAAGCTTGGTCCAACAGTTATACGGACAAGGCGGTGCCAGGTTAGTGTGGAACACTGACTGGGAAAGACTAGTCTCTGGTGTTCCAGAGGAAAACCATCTCAACTGGAGCGTGGAGTTCAAGTGCTTTCATGAGTGTTCCAATCGTAATGAATAATACACAATGGCATGACTGAGTCACAATGAGAATCTCCTAAGAAGTAGGTTAGTCTTTTGAAGGACGGGGCAGACATGAAAGTGTGAGGTGTTTATGTGACGATCATTGAAAAGAATGCAGAAGAACTGGAAGGGTGTTGTAGGTGCCCCCACACAGACACACACACAGACACGCACGTACAAGACCTACATTCAAATTGCATAACCATTAATAATCATGAATGGTTAGAAATGACAGTAAATTGTCTACCAAACAATACACAAGAATTTGAATGACATCTCCCATAATATCAAAGAAAGGCTAACTGTGTGTGTGCGTGTGTGTGTGTGTGTGACAGAGAGATCCCTTTTGTGCCACTAGGCTTATGTGCCCACGTGTGTGTGACCACAAAGGGCATTTCCCCAGTTTCACTCAGGAGTGTATTACAGCTACAGGCTTAGCACTGTTAGCACTGAGCTACCATGATTTGATTGTCGCACTGAGTTAACATGACACAATGCATAATTGCACTGTGTAGCAGCTATAATAGTTTCCATACTGTATTCCAAACTGCAGAGGTTAGTGCTAATGTATGTTATAAATGTGCAAAGAAACCCATTATCTACTCTTTCTACTCACGTAGCCTCTACATATCCACTGAATCCAGTCTGAGCAAAAGTCTAATATGAGACAGCTGTGGCCTACCTGTTTTAGCTAAATAAGTTGGTTGATTGATGGATTGAATTTTGTGTAGCCTACACAAAGTATGAGGACAGACCAGGGATAGTTTAGCCCGCCAGACCTGAGGACAGACCAGGGTTAGTTTAATTCACCAGACCTGAGGACAGACCAGGGTTAGTTTAGTCTGCCTTCACCAGGCTTTTTAATTGACTTAGCGTTCATTCTGCTGAAGCAACAGTGCTCATTGTAGCCTTGCAGTTGAAAATGTCATTGTCAAAGAAATCAAAATCAGACTATCAGAAAAGAAAAGAGAGGCAGGAACTAGACAAAAAGTAAAATGAGGGAAAGCAACTCCTGACAAACTCCCTGGAGGCTATTTGCTCTCACATTTGTGCCCACCTTTCCATTAAACAAAATCCTGTGGATATCAAACAGTTTGAATACCACAGTGAATGTCAGTCTGCACTGCCTTGGTTACATCTGTAATCTGTGGTAAATCCTAAATAATTTGTTGTTTTAGTCTACCACACTATTGCAATAGTACTCATTTGAAAATTAAATGAATATTTATTAGTTATTATAGTCCATAACATAATTCTGCTAACAACAAAGTTAAAAATAGTTAAAAAGTTCTCTTCAGCATAATGTGTAATGTTAAAATGCTAAATTTTCATGTATGATGTTAGGTTACCTTTAGTGGTATCTACTGTTCTAAACTAGCTCTGTGTTAATTGTTTTGCAAAAGTTCAGTCAAGTCTTGTTTGATTAGTATTAAAGAATGGGTATGGAACTGGAATGGCATGAATGGAATATTAGTAAAACTCTGTTCTAGAGTTTAAACAATATGTACGCAATATGCTTGTATTACTGCTACATGTTGATGTTTTCAACAGACAACAGTTTTCAACATTTCTAACAATTTCTTTGTAACAATTTCTTTAATTAGCTTCAGTACATTGTGTTTGTCTACACTAGAGACTTGGATAAGAGCAGATCACATGTTATGACTAAACAATGCAAATGAATTACTCTAGATTTGCATACTTGTAAGCAGTACGTAAACAAAGTTGGAGGAAAAATATACAATATTGCCAGTTGGAGGCACTACACTAGACAGGTGGTTTGGACATGTGGATATCATTTCATATCATAAAATCATAATAATATCATAATAATTCACTTTGAAAGGTTTCAGACCTTCAAACTAGTTAGTCGAGACACACAACCTCATCCCACATAGTATTTTGCTCTTTGGGTTTATTGTAATGTTTTGCCATGTCTACCAGACATGTGTAAACACAAACAAAACATCACCACTCCTAAAGGTGTGGCTAGCACTGTAAAATACTGATCAAATAGTCAAGTCAAGTCAAGTAGGGATTTATTGTCGTTTCAGCCATATACACAGTACATAGTGAGACGAGACAACGTTTCACCGGGAACAATTGGTGATACACGTAACTGTTAAACACAGTATGGACAAGACAGATACGTAATAGTGCCTACATACACTATTGCGGGACTACACAGATTCACTCACCTACTCACACACACAACTACACACGCACGCGCGCACACTGTTGTACACATATGCACATATATTACAACACAGTTATAAACGATTTGCAGATCAAAATACAGGTGACCTAAAACAAACACGCTAGACAGGGCATGGCTTTTTGCAGAGCACTGTGCCACCACTGCTAGTGGTGTGATTTGTAAAATGAAGACTGTTCAATATAAATATAAATAATAGCAGCTAGAGACTATTCTACATAAATATAAGTGATAGCAGCAAGAAAGTGCGGGGGCATAAGGTGCAGTGTGCTGTGACGCGCTGGTTTGCATCCTGAGTAAGAAATTCCAGTCCAATTGCACTACAGGTTGTTCAGCAGTCTGACTGCTGGAGGTGCGGGCAGTGATACTGCGGAACCTTCTGCCAGATGGTAGTAGGGTAAATAGTCCATGGGAGGGATGGGTAGTGTCTTTGGTAATGTTCTTGGCTTTCCGCAGACAGCGGGTGCTGTAGATGTCTGAGGGGGCAGAGAGACTCCAGTGATCTTTTCGGCTGTCCTCACAATCCGCTGCAGGGCCTTGCGGTCTGCCGCGGTGCAGTTGCCGAACCACGCTGTGATGGCGCCGCTGAGGATGCTCTCAATCGTCCCTCTGTAGAAAGTTGTGAGGATGGAGGTTGGGAGATTGGCTTTACGCAGTCTTCTCAGAAAGTACAGACGCTGCTGGGCTTTCTTTGTGATGTGTGTGGTGCTGAGAGTCCAAATAAATACTGTTACATTATATACACACAGTAGGTTACATTATTTCTAAATGTTATTTATTTATGTATTTATTTTATCAAAAGAAAAGCTTTCAAAATACTCCCTGATTCCCCTTTCTCTTGCACTGTCTAACAAAACAAAACGAAAGCACACAGCAAGCCAGGACAAGACAAGCATAGTGTATGAGTGTGTGATAAGAGACAAGCATAGTGTATGAGTGTGTGATAAGAGACAAGCATAGTGTATGAGTGTGTGATAAGAGGTTCTAGAGGATTAAAACATTTTGTTGCTTGCCTATAACAAAAACCCAGTTTTGCACAAACCCAAAATGAGCACTTACTGTTATACAAGTCAGTTTGTAGCACACATTTTCATGTGTGAAATTTAGAATTATTAATTTGGAATGATGAAATATTTAATATTCTTTTATTTTCAAAGAATGACATCAACATGTTCCTAAAGTGTTGCTTTGCATCCAGACAGAACAGACTCAACATATTTTCATGTATGAAAAAACTGGCTCACACATCTAATGACATGGACACTTGGAATTGACTGTCCTCTGTTGTTTGCAGGTGTTGCATTGGTCTCACTGACACCTGTCTGTGTCTCCAATCTCCTGGGTTAGTGCTGATTTCCAGGGTAGGACCTTACCTGAAGTGAACTTAAACCTAAACCTAAATGTATTTTGGATGTGCAGAAAACACCTTTGTCTTTAAAAGTCTCCAAGTGTTCAAGGCTGATGTTATCAGCTCAGCCACTGATTACACTGAACATGTAGTATCCTGATAATTAACCAAGTTTAATATAGTGGTTTTGGAAAATTTCTTCAACTATGAAGTCATTACATAGGAGAAGGCTGTACATGAGTGTGCATCTTTTTCTTCATTCTACTTCCTTAATGAATGTATTATGTTAAGCCCATGACTTCTGCAGTAGCCATGGGGAATAAAAAGAACCTTGAACAGGAAAGACTGGCCTTTCCAGCCAAACACACACATAAAAACACAAACCCAAGTTCGCCTAATGACAGGTACACACTCTCAGACATGATGTTATAGGACAGAAGGATATGAGACAGAAAAAGTGAGCATACAGGCAACACACCCTTAGGGTCAAAGTCAGTGTCTACCGTCTGCCTGTGTGCTGCTTCGCTGGGCTCCCATCATGACTTTGCTGAAGAGCTGCATCCTCCTCACTGCTGTTGCAGTGCACATAGCAGGTAAGCACAGACACACAGCTTATCCCTGCTGATCCTTCGAGTCTGTGAGATCTGTGTTTTAAGCTTGTATTTGGATACTCTATTGGGCAAGTGTGTTGAACTGAGTTAGTCTCACACCTAACCCCTAAAGCTCTGACCTTTCTGATCATTTCCTTGAAATGAAGAGGAGAGAGTTGATAGAATTTGTCATTTAGGTCATTCTGGAAGTCTTCCGACAGGCAGTGATGAAGTTAATTAGCAAAGGAACAGCGACTGGAACACAACCTCTTGTTTTCTTGTTATTATTACTTTAATTTCTTGTTTTATACTTTAATGGCTACCCTAAAGGCAACATAAGACATACAATGCTTATATTTGGGTTATGCAAACATTGGGCTTATTCCAAGACAGAATTTAAATGAAGTTAACCTAGAGAAAGTGGTAAACCTGCTAATATAGTAGCCTTGTAGCCTGTTGGATTTTTTAGTTAAAATAATTAGGACTTCAGTAACTACAGTGTCTCCTCTTTTATCAGGTTTACCACTACCTCTGACTTAACTTACCCAGGTTTGCCTCTTAACCGCCTTGTGTCCACCTGAAGTTCAGAGAGAGAAAGAGAGACAGAGACAGAGAGTTTTTAAATTTGTGTCCCATGTACAGAGACTGAGGGCTGAGTTTGGGCACCCAGAGTAAAAACGACATAGCTTCAGAGTACAGAAAAACTGCATTTCTGTCACCAGGCAACAACTACCATGGTTACAGGGCACTGAAAGAGTGTTTCAGAGTTTATGGGCAAGGGGTGTTTGATTGATTGAGGTGTTTTTTCCTGGTACTGTTCTAAACTCGTGGACACACTATAAACCTTTGGTCAAGATGTTCTGCTTGTGTTGACACACAAATTACGGGAAAGTGTGTGTTAAAGTATGCGTGTACTTCCTCAGCAAAGCAGCAATTAGCTCAACAAAACAACAAACCAAAAGCAAACCACTGTCAGAATCTATGACAAAAAAATCTTTTTTATTTTCCTACCAGCAAGTCTGTCTATCTGTTATCAGGTTTGACAGTCCTCTTGCTGAATTCCTCTTGCAGATTAATTTTGTGATGTTGAAATGATACACAGCCATTAATGGACTCCAAAGACTGTAATGAGTAATCCTTAATGTTCAACAGTTTGGTCCACAAAAGGATGAATTGATGAAAGGATGAATTACAGTGTTTCCATTGTTCTGAATTTATGAATTAAGTGCATTTCTGAAAGTTAAATAAGTTGTCTGTTCTGTTAAAATAAAAGTATGAAAATTTACTAAGATATGCCGCTTATTTGTAAAATACTGCTTTTAGAAGCACTAGTATCAGCTTTGCACAACATACTGTATAACTTAGCCTATATGGAACATCTAGGATACAGGATAATGGCCCTGCTCTGCTGTCCAATAGGCTTTTGAGTTGTTATTACTTCATTCACTGGTTTTCAGCCACAGCAGCGCTGCCTTAGGCTTTACGTGTTTTACCCTCTCTGCAGCCTTAGCTGACCACAACAGGTTGTGATTTCGCATATTATGCATCTATTCATTGTTCCTTCAATACTAAAGGCTTCCCTGTTCACACTGTTGAAAAACACTGGCACTCAATGATTAACCTGCGATACACATGCACACACCTGCATTTTCAAAATTGCGATGATGCTTTTGGAATGTTTGTGAGATTTAAGCCTTAGTGGAGCAGAGCAGAGGGACCTTTACACCTCGATAAGTGCAATATTCACACGCTGTGGAGTTCATTATCCGACTTCTATCACTGTTGCAACGTCTGCTATGTAGTTTTGCTAACAATTTACACGTTTTGATAGCTAACACAGGCTCGTTTGCACAACTACTTCTTTTCACCGCACATCAACTCATTCAAAACTTACTAGTATAAACCGTCATTACTTGTTCTAAATGAATCGTTGCTATGATCAAAAGTGGGATGTTAGTTCTGTCTGTTGTTCCAAGATTTTGTCTCGTCTTGGCTTTTGTAAAATCACCTTTTTCTATACCCCTAAACACAGACCTGTAACAGACCTAAAATCCATCTTTTTCTATACCCCTAAACACAGTGTAACAGACCTAAAATCCATCTCGAATGGATAATCTTAGAATGCATGTTCTAAATAGTGCATCACCATAGGGAATTTGATCAAGCAGTGGTATAATATCTGATAGACGTACAATGTGTCATTCATTATCCCTTACATAAGTGACGCCTTTGTAGGCCTACTTTTTTGTGATTGCTTTTTTTGTGAATACTTTTTAGTTTAGACACTGTAAAAAATATTGCATAGTACTGGTGATGAGACTTCAATTATTTTCATAAAAATGAATGTACAACCTAGTTGACCTATACCGCTTCTTCAGAAATTCTGACGGGCCATCTGATCTTAGGTATCTGTTTGATTTAGCCGGCTTAAGGGAGGCGGATCTCCTGGCAGCAAGTGAATTGGTAGGTGATTGATGTTTGCCATGGCCTTTGGCCTTTGCCCTCTGTAAACATATGCAATGCTAATTAGGTTAGTGCCTGAATGTTCTGTACTGAGTTTTACAATTCTGCCGAGCCTATTTTTGTTGGTATATAATATAATATATAAAAGAGAATATATGAATATAAAAAGATGAATAACATAATAAAAGATGGATAATGAGTTTTATTGACAGCATAACCCCAGTGCTATTTGGTTAAATGCTGTGATGGAGAGACACTAACAGATCCATCTGTACCTGTTGAACAACAATGTTTAATTAAAGCACATATTAGTCCCTGGTACTGTATCAGTACTTTAGGGGAAATAGGTCAAAACTGTTCATGCCCGTTCATGTCTGGATTTCCTTGAATCATGTACTTACATGTAGAGGAACATTCCCAACATCAGCCACATGGAATACATAGTGTTGACCTATATTCCCATCTGATGAAGTAGTACTGATACAATGCCAGCGACTAATATGTTCTTTCATTTAACGATTTCAAAGAGGAACAAACATACAATTGTTCAGTAAGCACACAGAGTTATTATTTAAAAAAACCCTGTCAAAAAAGGAGAGAAAAATGCCATCTATGCCAACGTGCCCTGAAGAAGGCCTCATGCCGGTACGCGTGGGATTTTTTTAACTAGTGCATTTTTGAATAAAGATATTTTAATGAAGGAGTGCCTTGGTCTGAGAAACTTTTTTTCTCTCCTTTTTCTTTACAAACTGACCTTAAACCAAAGAGCCCCCAACCTAAGAAGTCAAAAATGTTTCAGTAGCTTCAGAGCACACCATGATCTTCAAATAATAACAATAAAAAAACCCTCTTATCTTTTTTTTATCTTTACTCTAGATCATTTATTAAAAATATAAAAAAGGGAATGTGATGAATTTTGCCAGTTGAAAATAAATGGAGTGGTTCTTCTCCTGCAAAGCCACTTACAGGCGCTAAAGACAAGTGGCACATTCAGCTGTGACAGAGCACTCAAAATCAGCAACTGACACCACTGTACAGTAGTTCTCCCATACACAGGATCTATGAAAGAGCTCAGGTTCAGCTAGTGACACCACCATACAGGAGTTCTCCCACATGGAGGCCCATAACCCCTGAACGCTCAAAGAATTAACTGAAAGAATAAATGAATCTGTTGTGTTATTAGCTGACTCATGCCACTCAAGTGTTAGAGGGTTCAGGACTCAGAGCTCAAGGTTAACTGACCCCACATTACACCATTTTGAAGTCTTATACGTTAAAAACAGTACTACACCACACACATGAAAAAAATCTTGCAAGATATTTTCTCTCTCTGATCATAAACAGACTTGCAATTCCAGTTTAGTCTATGAGTAACAATGACAACAATGGGTTCTTTCAAGGACACAACAGCAGTGAGAGACCTGTTAGGAATGAAGTGTGATGACACTGAGGACCTGCAGGACACCCACTCTTACACTGTGCTCTCTGACATTTGCACACATCATATACGCCATGAGGATGTCGCCATACAACACCCAGCTTAAAAAAAGAAAAGAAAGAAAGAACGAACCACATGAGCAGGATTTGTTGCAATACAAAGCAACACAACACAACAAAACTTTAGCAGTTTTGAGCTTTCTACAGTAACACCAAATAATAAGATGTCACAATGGCAGCCCTATTTCATGAGCTTTAGTTCAGTGCTTTATATTGTTTAAAATGCCTTGCTCAATACAATGTGTTGTATTGTGTAAAATGATTCAATAATTATAGACCAAACAGCCTACATACATGTTATTATTCCTTTGGCCTGGGAGTCTATTGCAAGCCTATTACAAAACCTCAACAGTCCTATTACACTCATTTGGATGCAGGTTAAGAGATATGCTAATAGATGAAATTAGCACCCTGTACAGTCCCGAAACTGAAGTGTTGCCAGTTGCAGGTTTTAGTGTGGGTGGATTCAGGTTGAACCGCTCATGTTGTGAGTTGAAAGTATATATCTAGATGGATACAGGTTGAACCGCTCATGTTGTGAGTTGAAGGTATATATCTAGATGGATACAGGGCTGAACCATTCAAAGAGAAGAATGGGGGTGCAATAGACACAGGGCTGCATTCCTCTCTATTGCTGCCCTGGGTCTTGAAATGACATTTCTTTCAAGTGTCCTAGCTACATGGCAGACAGGAGTCTGAGAAGAACTTCTGATATGGAAAATAAGTTATTTATTTTGGGTTGGAGGAGAATGGGGTGTTGGTTGCATGAACATGACCCCAAATATACAGGTTTAATAATACCAAATCATTGACTTATTTTGGCTGTAGTGCTATATATTTGAAAATAAAATAATAGAAAGAGAGAAGAAAGTAGGCCTATCCTGAGGAGATAGGACAGATAAGGCAGGTTTCAGAAAGGGCAGGCAGAGAAAATGAGTCAGAAAATAGGCCCTGAATAATACTCTTTAACTAAGAAGAAATAAGTAAATGTAGCCTATTTAAAGGAGAAATATGGTATGAATGGGGCATAGGTAAATGAAACTGAAACTAAGTTACTGTGCCCCATTGAGTGTTAGCTGCAGGTTCAGTATTGTATATATCAAATATCAAATATTAATGTGCGCATTCACAACTATGGCCAAAGGGGTAATCGCCTCAGTCTTTTAAAGCTAGTGATGTGCCTGAATGGGTATAAGATAGACACAAAGCTGTATTAATATTAGGATATTTATGTAAATTCAAAGCTAATTTTCTCGAGAACTGCTCATCACAGCGACCAGCGAGTTACACGTGATTCATGTGATATGTGTATGCCATCTGAGTGATGAAAACTCTGCTCATCACAGCGACCAGCGAGTTACACGTGATTCATGTGATATGTGTATGCTATCTGAGTGATGAAAACTGCTCATCACAGCGACCAGCGAGTTACACGTGATTCATGTGATATGTGTATGCTATCTGACCAGCGAGTTACACGTGATTCATGTGATATGTGTATGCTATCTGACCAGCGAGTTACACGTGATTCATGTGATATGTGTATGCTATCTGACCAGCGAGTTACACGTGATTCATGTGATATGTGTATGCTATCTGACCAGCGAGTTACACGTGATTCATGTGATATGTGTATGCTATCTGACCAGCGAGTTACACGTGATTCATGTGATATGTGTATGCTATCTGACCAGCGAAGTTACACGTGATTCATGTGATATGTGTATGCTATCTGACCAGCGAGTTACACGTGATTCATGTGATATGTGTATGCTATCTGACCAGCGAGTTACACGTGATTCATGTGATATGTGTATGCTATCTGACCAGCGAGTTACACGTGATTCATGTGATATGTGTATGCTATCTGACCAGCGAGTTACACGTGATTCATGTGATATGTGTATGCTATCTGACCAGCGAGTTACACGTGATTCATGTGATATGTGTATGCTATCTGAGTGATGAAAACTCTGCAAGTAATACGACAGAGAAGAATGGGTGTGATCTAAAAGGGTTAAATTGGTAAGAATATGTACTTTATTGACTTTCTTTAAGACAATGTGTTTGCTAATCACCCATTTTTTTATGCATTGCATCTCTAATGAAAATCTAATAAATCACACACAGCAGAGGTGTCAGCTAATGTTGTTAAGCTTGGAATGGTCTACATGTAAACACTTCATTCAGCATTTTTCATTCCCCATTGTTAATGCCCTGCCCATGCCATCACAAGAAATATTGCATTGTGATTATCAGACAGACATAATGGAATTGTTTTCTGATCCATTGACGGAAACAGGTCAGGTGCAGCTGAATTCTCACGCAGCCTTTGTATGTGTGAGCATTGCCTGCCATTGGGTACAAGCTCAGACAGGCTTAAAGAACATTCTAAATGCATTTTAACCATAGCTCTGTTTTTGAGGACTTTGTATGGGGGTAAGGAACTCACATTTCCTCTCTGGTTGTAGCTTTACCTGCTTGTTCACTATTCAATGCAGAACCATTTTTTCAAATTCATTTTCTTACCAACAATGACATCAAACAAGAAGGCTATGGGTTGAAAATAAGTCAGAATTTTTCTTAAAGTATTAATCATTGTGATGCTGGGCTAGTCTTGTGGAGATGGAGACATGTCAGGGGAGGGGATTTAGAACTCCCAGGGCATTCAAACTGCAAATGGAATGAAAATGGAATGAAAAATGGAATGTACTCATAGAATAAACAGTTAAACTGCAGGATTTCCTTTTTCCTCTGTTAAGTGTACTCTAGAATCTTTGGTTTCCAGTGTGCTGGGTAGACTATCACCACAAAGGGTGTTCCTAGTTTAGTACAGGGCATGTGCCCAATTTGATCATGTCAAATTGCAGGTTCTACATGTTTACATTATTACAAAGATTTCCTTATCTTTTCAGAGTAAAATAAATGCAATGAAATTGAATGTCTTTGTCTGCAGCAAGAAGGCCATTGCTAAGTTTGTGATAATACAGCATCTGAATTGAAATGTATCATGACTAAGGAAATGCAAACAAAGCCAAGTCTTATGGGAAAAGCACAGTAGAAAGAGAGCAGGACTCTCTCTCACAGATAGATTCTGCGTCATAACAGAATATGAAATTATTTCATATGAATGTTGTCTGTTCCATGACTGATCTTGAATATCTTCTCCTCTCTCTGCCTTGCAGAAATCCGAGCTCAGACGGCAAGTGGTGAGGACAAATCTTCTACTACTATACTCCACCTGTCTGCTCTGCCTTTCAATCAATAGTGCACACATTTGCTCAGAGGATATTGCTTGTTGAGGGTCAGAGGTTGAATTGGGGTGTTTTCTGCAGAGGGACAAGGCAACATACATACAAATTCCTGTAAAGCCATAGTACTGTGCACACATACATAGATACTACATACACACATACATTCATTCACGCACACACATGACTATTGAGATAGCTAATTCACTAGTTGTACACCAAAGACTCTGTAGTGTTGCTTTAAATCCCAAAATGTGCAGCCAAAGGTGATTTGTCTTGTGATGGAATAAAATCAAAAATGACAGACTCAGACTGTCAGTTACTCTGGCTGTTATTTCTGTAATTAATTCATATCCTTGATCAATCAGCCAATCGACACATGAATGATTTGTTGTTTCCATCTCAGAGTGCGGCGTTGCCCCGCTGAACACTCGTATTGTGGGGGGTTCAGATGTGACTGCAGGGAGCTGGCCTTGGCAGGCTAGTCTTCACCTCAGTAACAGACACATATGTGGTGGGACCCTCCTTAACAGTGAGTGGGTTCTGACGGCAGCCCACTGCATTACCAGGTAACGTCTTCTCATTTAAAATCACAAAGTAACAAAACCAGAGTTACTGTGGCAGCTCTGCATGTGCAAGGGATGGCACTGCAGTGCCCTCTTGTGGTAAACCATGATTTATTCCCAGTTGTCCTCTTTCTCCAGGCCCTTGGTTCTTAAAGTTGAGGCAGGGTGAACAGGACTACACTGGTCTTTTTTCCCTGCCTATCTGAAGTAATGTAAGGTCTGTGTGGGCAATAGAGATCAGACATGCAAGCCAAAACAGTAACACAAATGCCGAGTTTTTAGGCTTAGGCAGAATTTTTAGGCTTACATCAAAATGAAACTTGGTGTGGCTTCACTGGGGAAGAAATAACATTTTACAGTGGTTTGCATTTTTCTGGGGCATGGGTGGCATGGGAGCTCCGCACTCCACTGACAACCACTCACCTAAACCCACAATTCACCACTCACCTAAACCCACAATTCACCACTGACCTAAACCCACAATTCACCACTCACCTAAACCCACAATTCACCACTCACCTAAACCCACAATTCACCACTGACCTAAACCCACAATTCACCACTCACCTAAACCCACAATTCACCACCGACCTAAACCCACAATTCACCACTCACCTAAACCCACAATTCACCACTCACCTAAACCCACAATTCACCACTGACCTAAACCCACAATTCACCACTGACCT